>JAQYXR010000071.1:195537-241637 GCA_030545055.2 Neoaliturus tenellus | reverse complement strand
GTGATAACCGGTGACTGGACCTATCGGAGGGGGCCCGAAAATAAGTTTGCAGGGGGGCCGTAAAAATCAGTTACGCCACTGACAGAAAGACAAAGTCTCTGTGGCACTTGGAACCGCAAGTCTTCTAGGCCGAAGACTTAATCAATCATGAGTAATGTGTATCGTCACACTGATGTGGCCCTGCCGATAGTAGCCTACGGATGCATAAAAAGTCTAGTGACATAGGGATGGATAGAAAATAAATATTAATTGCAAATCATGTTGATTTTAAATCTTTACTAATTCAAAGTGTAAAGATAAGTAACACATAAAGGTGATACATTTATTTAAGCGTCGTAGTGGGGCACGGCGCCTACCCACCTCTGAGCTTGACAGTCAGTTTTGCCAACTGTAGGGCCTAAGGTTGGCTGGATACAAATTCGCCAGTGGTTGGAGGGTCGACGAAAAGATTCCAATTCGCCAGTTCCAGGAATCCGCCCGCAGCCCCAGCGCGGTGAAACATTAGATGACCCCGGTTCAAGTACGTGTTTATTAGGCGGTGACGACTTATCCTGGCAATATTTAAACGGAATGGTAAATCGGCCAATCAAACGTCACCTTGAGAAAAATCAACGATCGGAAACCAAAGTTCCGACAAACAATCTTCAAAAACAGTTTTGAGTAATCTAGTTCATCATAAGTTAATTATATTATGTTATATATAGATGATGTGGGGTGCGTACGTAGTTATGTCGCCATGTGAATGTTGTAAGCTAATGTTACTCAGCATCACCTACGAGTAAATTAATAGTAGTTTATACAATGATTGTATTATGAAAATGTTTAAGCCACGAGTTAAGATGTAAGTTAATAGAGGACGAGCGAAGGGAGTGTTCTAAATATCTCACGAAAATCAATAGATTTTAGGGGCCATGGGTAATCAGTATTTACACAAAAATTGCCAGAATCTGTTCAGTCGTTTCATATCTAGACACTTAAAATAAAATTTTCATTATGTAGGATTATTATTTAATGATATGAAATTTAAATGACTAATCAATCTCACATTGGCCTGTATGTACATAAAATGATCAGTTAACTTTTTCTTTTTCATTAGAATCTCGCATATTATTGTTAATGCGATTTTTCAGGGAGAAAACAATTTAACAATATAGCTTAGGACTCGTTCATGTCGGAAACAACACTCAACTCCAGTGAGGAAGAGCTGGACCGGCCACATTCCTGGGTTCCCCGAGGGGATGAGCGCTAGTTCCTAGAACTGGCGAATTTGTATCTGGCCCTAAGGTTATATTTTCCCTTAGCGATCCACGAAATATCCCTAGTTAGTAGTTTGCGCAAATAGTGTTTAGTATAAGATAATTTATTATTGTTTAATTTACTTTTCAGTATCTTACATGAACATAGGTAGAAAATGTAAATAAAGGAAATCGTGTTATTTTTTTTTAGTATGTTAAAAGTGAGATAAAACTTTGAGCGTTAGCTGAATGGATAATTATTTAGCTCCTAAACTTAAAGCTTTTACATAATATTTTTTTAATTTTAGGGGGGGGGGGGGCCCGGTCTCCCATGCCCCCTCGAAACTCCGCCCATGAATGTTGTACAACAAAAGTTTATAAAACACAAATTTCCTTTGATCTTTCCGACACGGCTCGGGGAAAATGCAACCTGTTGCAAAACACGATTTTTTGGTTTAAAACACCTTTTTTGTACAACTTGTTTAAGAAATTTCATTGCATTCTTAAACATGTTCAAACCAATTACTATAATTGGTTGCACAACCAAAGTTTATAAACAAGTTGTATAGTGTAAATGCGGCTTTACTGAGCAGACGATTTCCTTCAAAAAATCCTAAGCCGACAACATGCCCTTAGATGGATGATAGGATAAAAATAACTAGGAATATATTCAACCTTTGGAGGTCGTGTATAAGGAAAGTTACTAGTGAAACAATGATGTTAATACAATAACGTATAATACTCATGTTAAAAAAAAATTCTGTACGGGAGTTATTACTGCATAAACTGTCGTATTTAACTTAACTGTCGTAGGGGTAAAATAATATTTTATAGTTAACAAAACCATTTATTTTCTACTCTGTCTGTTAAATGTTTGTATTTACAGTGAAACTTTCATAATGTCCATGGGGAACTATCTATGTTTATTTGAGAAATTATATCAAGGAATATAGTAGTTTTATTTAGAGGATACCGCCTATGTCATCAGTGAGGAGCTTCCAACCGCACTCTACAGGTAGTGTGGGCCCAGCAGCGACCTTGGTCGCTCGTGCCTCAGTGCCGGACTCCTTTTGTCTTTCACTGACAAAGGGCTGATATTCCTATTTCAAAGAACAACATATCACACAGTGCCCGCTAGTAGCGGTGGCGGCTGGGATTAGGACGGTCGTGGATGCCACCCTACCCCTATTATCCTTTACTCGGCTGCTCCGGTCTTGGGCCATGAGTCACCCACCGGGCAAGATGTGCCGTTGTGACAACGTTTTTATTCCACAATACAATATATCGTCATGATAATGGCATTTTTGCCACACATTTAAGGGTTTATTCCCATTCCACACTACATAACATTGTGGTTTACTAGTCGTCGTGTTAATGTCGTCGGCAAAGCCAACAAATCTATAACACTGAAGGCCAGGGCCGCGGAGAAGGGAGCAGATGGTATACATTGCCCAGGGCCATGGACAAAAGGGGTCCACATTTTCAGATGTTTTTTTGATTTATAATTTTTGTTTATTAAATATATCACACTAACGAAATTAAAAATTGGGGAATTATTGAAACTTCGAACAATTATTTATAACTTGTGATTCTCACACAGATAGCGGCGCTCTCAGTGTGCAGAAAACTATTAAGGGTGCATTTCCACTTGACTTGAAACATCTGAGCTTGATTTTTTGGAGTGGCGCGTGGGCTGAGCGGCGAACCTCAGGTAGAAAAGGGTCAAATTGGAATTTGCAATGAATTCCTCCCTTCGGCAAGGGAGAAACTCCTCAGCGACTCTGACCTATATATACACTCGCATTTTCAGTGTCTTTACATTAGTTCACTAATACAGTAAATACAATACACTGTAAATGCCAACTCAAACAGTACGCATACGGTCTTATTATTAAAAGTTAACAAAATAATAGTAATATTTACACACGAAACAAATTTAATTTTTATATTTCAAGATTAACCTACTTATTTACATTATTATTAACTAGAAATAAACAAAACCAATTGAACTAAAACACTTAAAACTCACGACACCTTTTATCACCACCGCAAAAGATGAACCCGAACTGACCTACTTGACCTTAAGTCCGATAGGGTGATTTGGGGAAAGTGGTGGGGAAAGTTGAAAAATAACGTGCTTTACATTCCAAAAAGTGCTGCAACCCTGTGAAAATCCCAACCCTTGCCGCGCCGCCACAGCGATGCCGATGACCTCACAGAGCACGCGAGGGGTTTTTTAACGTTTAGACGTTTTTTAAGGATAGATATATTCTATATAATTATATGCAAATTATTGAACATACCTAGGCATAGGCCTATTTATTACGTATTCTTAGCATCTTAAAAATCTATGTATCAAGTTTTTGGTGTCGTTGTACAGGGCTTGGTCTGTAGTTGTTTCCGCCAAAAATTTACGAGAATCGGGCTTAAAATAAGGGTGCCATCCACGAATTATATTTCAAAAGTTCCCATTAGAATAACATTGAGATTGGTTTGACCATTAAAAAAAAAACACTATGTTGACGTACAGCTGTAGTTTTTTTGTGATCACTGATATTCACAATATTGGATTAGTCGCCGGACGTCATTGATTTGGAACAAAATAAATTATTGCTCGATGGCCAACTCTGTATTTAAAAAATCAGAATTTGACCCACGTGATTTTGTTTATTCAAGTTATTTCTCCTGGACTGGTTACTTATAACTTATGAAAAGCAGTAGTTTGCAAAAAATAACCTACGCTCGTAGATTCTGACTCATGCGGCTCAGCTGATAGCCATCCAAAAATTCCATGTGAACAATCAATATATTGTTGAATGAAGGTTTTTAACATCTTTTTTATTGTCTCTAGTATGTAGGCTGAAAATACAGTATGGGTCAATTATCTCATACCGTTTATTTTGCGTTTATATCTTATTTTATGGTCAAGGAAGGGGATTTGACTGTAGTGTCAGATCGTGCTGATTATTTTTCGAATAGTAAAAGTTTCCACAATATCCACTAACTGTCGCTGAACAAAATAACATGTTCATAAGCTTGTTGCGGGAGTGAGTGAGTGGAGTGAACGAGCTCTTCTTAAAGAAAAGAGCCTATTGGCTCTGGAATGTTTCGCCGTCCGACGTGTCGCTCAAGTCGCTTTTCAACTAATGCCAATGAACTGGGACTTCCAAGTTGTACTAAACTCGCGCATACCACCCCCTTAAGAGTCATCTTCACCCCTGGGCCAGTGTTTCGGCAATGTTAACTATACGGCTTTTAATGCAAAATATGGTATTTTATTCCCCTTTTCGGACGCCGTTTTCCAACCTATTTCCTTTAAACTTGGTAAGTGTTTAGTTGAATAGTCATATTAGGTCCATCATACCTTGAAATTTTGAAAATTTAACAAATATTACTAAGGAAAATCGAGGTACCCTACTTTCCGACGTTACAGAGAGTAATATTTGTTAACTTTTCAAAATTTCGAGGTTATGATTGACCTAATATAACTATGCAACTAAACACTTACCAAGTTTAAAGAAAATTGGTTGAAAAACGGCGTCCGAAACAGGGGAATCAAATACCATGTTTTGCATTAAGGAAGCCGTATAGTTAAAATTGCCGAACTGCGCAACAATGGGTTACCGGCCCATAGGTGAAGATGACTCTTAACCTTGACCAATAAACGAAGACTTTCAGGGTGTACATTCCTTCTTTATTTTCCCCCACAAATATATCAGTCATTTTCAGTTTGAGAGCAAGAGCAGCAGTATCGTCCCGGGGGCGGCCTCCATGCCAGGATCGCTGTTTCGGCGTCTACCTGGGTTTTGGATCGCAGGTTTCGGTGCGCCCGTTTCTAACAACTAGCGCTCATCCCCTCGGGGAACCCAGGGAATGTGTCTGACCTTAATAAACACAAGAATAAAATAATGTTCTATTGCCGTTACGTTGATGACACGCTTGTACTGTATAACGGGAATGAACGACAAATCCGCCTACTTGGAACATATTTGAACAACATTCATCCCAACTTAAAGTTCACCCTCGAAACTGAAATAAATAAATCGATTAATTTTTTGGATGTAACTGTAATGAGAAATGATGACAAATTTGATTTTAAAATTTATAGAAAACCCACAACAACCGATCAGACTATCCACTCGTCATCACACCATCCATACAATCACAAAATCGCCGCCTACAACAGTTTTGTACACAGGCTTTTATCAATACCACTCAATCCAGATAACTACAACAACGAAGTTAACATTTTAAAGCACATTGCCGTCTCCAACGGATATGAGAGCTCATTGATCGATAATTTAATTAGAAAACACAGTAAAAAAACCAATAGTAGTACAGCAGAAGAGAAAAAATACGTAAGTGCAGAATATGGGGTTGCAGTCAATAATACTCTAAAAAACGAAATGGCTAAAAAACAACGTAGTAGTGGCGTTCAAAACATCCCAATAAACTATCATCTATGTTAAAAGAAAGGAGGGGTAAAAAAATGACGATATGAACAAAACAGGTGTGTATAAGATCACATGCGATGAACTGTCCAAGTTTTTATATAGGCCAGACTTCACGCTCTTTTGTTACCAGATTTAAAGAACATCTTCCAAAGAAAAATTCCAAATCCGCTTACGCCAACCATCTCATTAACTCAAATCACAATTACACTGACTTACATAATAATTTAAACATCATGCATTTTTGCAATAAAGGTAAATATATGGATACCGTCGAAGAATTCGAAATTTACAGAGCGTCAAAAAAGAGCCCAAACGACATCCCTCAATGAAAAACTTTCATTCCAATCGAATATTATCTACAACACGGCTAATGCGCATCCTGGACAATCAGACTCGAAGAAAAGCACCTGATAAAGGAAGAGAGGGGGAGGGGGGTCACAACGTCCGGTACACGTCAGTCATGACCTATCAAGATCCGGCGCTTGCCTCGTGTCCGATGCTTTGGCCAAAGTTTTTTGTATTTATTTAAATGTTCCGTGTCGCGTGTTTTGTGTCTTGTGTTGGTGTTATTTATGTTTTAATAATTGACGAAATCTGGAAGATGGAATGACGTTTTTAAAGGATTGACCTGATGATGTCTCTTTTGAAGACGAAACGGCTGTAGTCTCATACTACAACTAGGATCACTGACGGATACAGGTAACATAAACCTTTTATCCAGGAATGTGGCTGGTCGGGCTCTTTCCCTCTGGAGTTAAGTGTTGTTTCCGACGTGACCAAATCTAAGAGAGACACAATACTTCTAAATTGTTTTCTCCCTGTCAAATCTCATTCCGAATAATATAACGTTTTAATGGAAAATAAAAAGGTAACTGAACACTCTCTGCACAAAGTACATAGGATAATGTGAGGTTGATTAGTCTATTAATTTCATATCATTAAATAATATTCTTATATAATGAAATATTTTAAGTGTCTAGAGATGGAACTAATGAACGTATTCTGGCCATTTTTGTGTCAATACTGAGTACATATGGCCCCTATAATTTATTGATTCTCGTGAGATATTTAGAACACCCTTCGCTCGTGCTCCAACTTACGTGTCACTCGTGGCTTAAATGCTTTCAAATACAATCATTGCATAAACCACTATTGAATTGATTTACTTAATGATTTTGGTGTCATAGGATAGAGTTCGACGAGAAGTTGTTTCTAAAGTAAATCGGTTAATGTTAGTCCAATAGGAAAGGCCCTACTAGCCCTTAGGTGATCCTTGAGTAACATTAGCTTGCAACATTCCCATGGCAACCAACATACTTACGCACGAACCCCACATTATCTATAAATAACAACATACAGGGTGTCACTAACTCTCTATGGACCTTTTCAGTTATTATTCCTGGACCGAAGACTAGGCAAAATATAATACTGTATTTAAAATTTCCAAAACTCCATAATTACCCATACAGCCGCCACTTTGAGTTTTATAAGAATACTTTTTAATCTGAGAAGGGGCCGTCCATAAACTACGTCATCGATTTTTGGTCATTTTTGGACCCCCCTTCCCTAAAATCATCCTACCATCATAATTTGTCTGACCCCCCCCTCACGGAAAAATGACGTCATTTTTAACAAACCTCCGTTTTAATTTTAAACGCTACCTGATAAACTAATTAATCAATTCTGAATTTACCTTCAGAAATAAAGCCAAAATTACTTTCTCAATGGAAAAATAAACTATAAAACAACGCCTAAAAATAATTTAAGGTATTTTATAGATAATTATTTTATAATAGTTGAGTTGTGTTAGAATTGATCATTGTTTTACTGTCAAAATTCGATATAAAACATCATATTTAAAATGACGTCATATCAAAGCCGACCCCCCCCCCCCCTTGCACATCACCATACCGTCATTTTCAATCTGGACCCTCCCCGGTGCAGTACCGGTAGATCCGAGTCCCGATAGATCCGAATTCCAAAGTAACCCTAATTAGTCCGGTCGCTACCTCGGGGGAGAGTCCCTTTAGATCCGCGCTCTCCGTGAGGGTGATTAGACCCCTCCCGCCTTCTCGGAAAATCGCTCAGCAGCAGGGTAGTCGTGTAAAATAGAACTTTCCTTTTTCTCCGGTAGGCATAAACCTTAAAAATAGTGGCCAATACAGTAATTGAACATGAAATTGTTTTTTTTTTTTACACTTAGAAACATAAGGGATGGGGAAAATTAAATAAGTACGATAAGTTCATTGTTAGCACCACCCGAGATTGCGTGCCCCTTCGTGAAAATGGTACCTCGATGAGGCGGGCCTGTCGTATAGTCTCGCACAAACATACCCAACAGGGGGTAAAAGACCCACGGACGCCATGAACCCGCACGGATAACCGCATTCGGTCTTTTAGGGTGTAATCACATTGCTTGCACTATCGTTATTTCAATGATTGTTCGTGAATCATCAGACCAAATATATCAAACACCTCGACAGTAAACAAGCAAAGTTTTGCACCCTAATGCCTATCTAATTTTTTTCTATTTACTAATTTTTTATTTACCTATCAAATTTTTTTTATTTATCTAATTTTTTACTATTTAATTTCCTATTTACACTATGCACAATTAAATGTAGTTAATTCCTTTCACACTCCATTTGTCCGTCCGTCCAGTGAGTTAATCCATTTTAAGAATGCATGACATGTTCTTAAGAAATTGCCAGACATCCCCATTCTCCTCATATCTTGCCGTGGATTTTCCATTGTGCTCTTTACAATTTATATATTTATTTATAGCTTTTAATCCAGAATATAAAGAAAAGTTTCATAAAAAATCTTTTCTTTGTAGCTAACAAATTTAAAAATGTTAAAAAAATGGCATTAAATCAATTTATTTATTTTCAGGATGTCTAACTTGTAAAATAATGCCAACAACAAAATTATACTGGATTATCGAAAAAAACTACAGAATTAAGTTAATATGGCATTGTTGTACCCTAAGGAATGTATTCACATAGGAAAAATGTGTTTTGTTTGCGTCAATAATTAAATATCAACCGATTTACATCAAACTCGGTATCAAAATAAATGAAATTTTACGGACAAATTAGTTATGTTAATGTAATTTATTTATATTGAGTGGTATTGAAAATGATACAACAACACTGGGTTTCTAGCGCTTGTTGCCATCGAGTGCAGTCAAGCAATAGTAATAAAAAGGTTTGCCCTCGCCGTAGCGCGGATCTAGCGGGAATCGTTAATCCCCTCACGGCCACATATTTGTTGCGGATCCAGCGGGACAGTTTCCTGTCAATTTTATGTCCGGATCTAGTGGGACTCGGATCTAGTGGGAAGACACGCCCCCCCCCCCTATTTTCAGATGACGTAATTTATGGACGACCCCGAACTCCTTAACGTAATAAGTTAAAATTATTTATAGCTTTTTGAAATAAAAACCTATCTGAGAAAAAAAATTATGGATTATATTTTTAAAATAACGGCTATTTAAAATCGTTACTGGTAACCTTAAATTGCGAAAATACTAGAACTAGCGGTTGGTAAATGCCAGCGGGCTAGTGTTTACTCAAGGTATGTAGAGGAGAAAGCATAACTTCTTCCTAAGGTCAGCTGAATAGCTATGTTTTGTGTTCCGGATATGAAGCGTCAACATTAAAACGGAAGTCAAGTTACGTAATAATATTTACCATTACACAGCGGTTCGGTAACATTCTGTCCCAGTAACATTTTGTCCAAACTCGAATTTCTTGGAAAACCAGTAACATTTTGTCCCAATCTTTTTTACAGTTGATTAAATCAGCTAACGAGGTAACATCTTGTCCCAACGAAAATTTGACAAGGGTTGAGGAACGCAGCTCAGGTAGTAAGAGCAGATTAAGTCCGAGCGGCATGCGGCCGCATGGAGCGCCGGCCTGGGAGGGGCGCAGATTAAAATTACGGTGTTATTTGATAGTTACAAAAATTAACGCCTTGACAACCGTGTATAGCCTATAATTCGGTAGTGTGTGTCAAAACAGCGCTAAAGGTCGAGGACACAAGAGACGGTAAACTCCCGGAAATCTGTTCCATTTCACAGCCGCCGGCTGTATTTTGAGAGTCCGAACACAAGACAACAGCGAATAGCCGGGCTTGTGATACTACCATGTTACTTATTATGAAACCCATGTTGAATCTTTAACACGTGGATTCTAATTATTAAGTTAACAGCCCTTATCATCATTCTTACTAAAGCTTTTGTTTTTAAATTCAAATGCAATTCTACAAATTGATTAGTTGTTTTATACTTTTACATAACTGTTATTTATTTAAACATTAAGTACCTGGGGGCCGAGCATTTTCTCGGTAAACACCTAAACAATTCTGTATTGTAAAATCAGTTACAGACAGTGCGCTTAAGTAACAAGTAGCAAAAGATTTGTTCAAAACCAAGACGAGCTCGTTCGCTCACTCGCTTTTCAGACTATTTCATTGTAGGCCTACGGGTTATGCACTCCGGTGTATATTTGTTGAATCACACGTTGAATTTGTAACACATGGAATCTACATATTTGACTAATAGCTAATTTCATAAAAGTTATTAATTGTTTTATTTTAAAACGTAATTGCAATTCTACAAACTACAGTAGCGGCCACGAAACCAGGCGGGTGACTGAAAATACGATGTTGTCACATGGAACCAAAAGTTGAAAGAAATTGTCAAAAATTGCGTACGTTGATGCATAAACTGGCAACACTGAGCATCCAGCGTTGCCTAGACCGTATGTTTAATGTACATTCTATAAAAATTATCAAAATACGTATCATCTAATAAAACAGATAAAAACATTGACATAAATATAAAGCATATGATTAAATTAATAACCACTGGAAATTTGGCAACGTTGCAAAATCATTCACCCGCCTGATTTCGTGGCCGCGACTAATGGTTTTTTGCAGTTCCAACGCAAACGAGAACGATTGTTGTTTCCTACAGCGTTGGCAACACTTGCAGGTAACAAAGAGTAAAGTGTTGGTTTTTTTAACACTTTTTTTAACCAACAAAGACTCTGTGGTGACATCTACGGATATCCCAGAAAGTGACACCATTGCTCTTATGGGATGTAGCTCACCTGGCACTATAGTCATCTTGGTGTTTACTAGCCGAAATCGTAAGCTGGTAATATTTAACTTTTTAGCGCTGCTACCCCCCGCTGGCAGTCACATGATCACTTCGCTGGCGCCATCCAGCCAATGTGAATCCCTAGTAGCTCACAAGCGGCAGGCTAATTAGCACGCGTCCAGTTGGTTTTATGCACTGTTTCAGGGTTTACAGCGTTTAGTTTCGTTATACTGTATTTTATACTTTTTTGTGATTAACAGTGAATATGGTTGACAGCACCAAGTGGTCGGGCAAAGAGATTATACCATTTACTGATTTATTCCAAAATTATCCTTGCCTGTTGGATGCTTTGTCTGCATACTAAATTAACAAAAATGCCAAAGACTTAGCTTATTATGAGTTATTTTAACGACTTGAAGAACAAGGACCAAAAACAATTTTCTAAAGTCATCATTCAGCAGCACCTGTACTGGTGACTAGTTACTTTAAACGTGAACAAGTGTGGGCGGCCTTGAATCCTATAAAATGTGAACAAGGATCGCCGACATGGAATTTAACGGAATCTTTTCGCACTTTAGTATTGCACTATGGTTTAAAATGTTGTTCATCAATCAGACTAAGAAGTGTCTGTGCTGAGTTACAATTTACTTTAAATAACCATCTTAATAGTTCAATGCTATCAGGTTTTGTTTAATTTTATGGACTAACAATTCTTAGTATTTTGTTTTTTACATATAGGCTTAGATATTTTAGGGACCGCATCAATTAATTAGCTTTACGTAAAAAGATTGAAAACATAGCCAATTGTAGTGTGTAGTACTAAATACATTCCACTTTATATAGAAGAATTCTAGACGTAGGTCCCATCCCGGTCCCTTCCCCTCATTCGCTTTAACCAATCAAATACCGCTTTCCCCCACTACTCCATGGACTTGGCTATGCCTTCCAGCTAGAAAACTCTATATGGATTTGGAAGTGCCACTTTTAGATAAACGGACCGGCTTGCGCCAAAATTGCTCTGTATAGCAATTACAAAGATATATATAGAATCAGAAGGTAAAAGTTAGTACATATATAACAAAAAACAAATGTTTAATAAATCAGAAGATGCTATAATTAACATTAAAATCGGACTGGAAACTGCCTGGTTTGTGGGTAGGACCGGTTAGTGCCTAGGTTCCCTAAATATATATATATATATATATATATATATATATGATACATTTTATTCTTATTGATATTTATTACAACTATTGCAATGATTTCAAATGTATTTTGTTTAGCTTTGGTGTTCAAACAAACCTCCTTTACCATTTATACAATATCATGTTCTATCAAGAATATTACCGAAGATCTTTTTTAAATTGTCTCTTGTTATTCCGATTGTTACATTTGTTATTCGCTTTTGAATTGCTTCAATATTTTGTAGGTTTTTCACATGCTTTATTCTTTTCATATTCTTAGAAGAAATGATCTAGACGGATTCAATCTGGAGATCCGAATGAGGGTACTGTGCTCTTCCCATTATTATGTGGGAGAAAAATGTGATTGCAAGAGAAACATACTTTCTGAAGTCTCCAGAATCCAAGCCCTGTAGATAATTTACCATGGAGATGTAAAAAGAATTAGGCCTTTGACAAAACTACAAAATAATGAAGGGCTTAAGGCGAGTATATCAAATGCAGTACGTGGTATAACAAGAACCACAAAAAAAGGTGTTAGGGAATTTACAAAATGCAACATAACATAATAACATTGGATAAATGTTAATGTTCTTATATTTTAACATAAAAACTAGACAAAATACCACTAAAAATATGTGAAAATGTAATTAACAATACAATCCATCCTAAATATGTGTTAAGTTAAAAATCTTGTCTTAAAATAGTTTTTAAGTTCGCTCTCCTTAACATCCATCTTACCCTCTTCCATCTTCTCCCTATCTTGGTGTGTAAACATTTCCAATCGTATGATTGCTTTACAATAATCAAAGGTACAAAGGTATCTCAATCACTTCAATACCTGATAAATATTTCATCATAGCTATAAGAAGCTATAAATGTATTTGTACACTTTTTGAACTATTTAAAAAGAAAGGTTAATTTAATACCTATTTCAGTAGAAAAGAAGAAGTTAGTTGCCATGCCAGCAGACCCTTAATTAAGAACATTTTAAACTACGTATGGAAGTACAAATTGTTCATAAAGTGTGGTAAAAAAGCCTATTTTTTGCATTAATTGACTTACGCAATTTTAAAAGCCTGTCAATGTCTAACAGGTGGCCTTTACATGTAGTGATCGATGAAGTGTAATGTGGTTATGTTGACCTCATCCCCGGCCTAACTTAATCAACCACCTGGTTGGATTTTACTTTGTACTTTTATTCTCAGAGTGATTTTGAACATGTTTTTATCATCTTGGCGAATTATTCCTCAGTTTGTTTCAAAATCGTGTATTTATTAAATATAGTACTGTAATTATAAAAAAAAAACATTTCTGACTTAATGTTTGTAGTTTGTAGGTCCTTGTAATAAAGGCTTATATTTTTTACTTCATATTTGGTAGTTGGTCGTTGGCTTAGCGGCATGGCCTAGGAATTATAAAATCACTGTTGAATAGGGCCTACTACGAGTAAAATGGTTTGAAATACTTACAGTAAAAGGTAATTTAAACCATGTCAGTATTTTTTACTGTATGTACAAATGCTAGGTGGATCCGAAATATAAATGGGGATTAAATAGGGGAGGAACAATAGTTATTCAATGAGTTTATTTCTCAAAAACTGTGATAAATATATATTTATTGTAAGGGCTATGGTTACACGATACGCATGACACATTTGGACATTTCACATGTTTTACATAAATTACAAACATTAAATAAATATTGAACATTTGTAAACATAAAAATTACTGTCAATTTTTTGCCTAACACAGGTAGTACAAAAATTTCCACACTTACCTAAGTTTTTCTCGATGTTTCCATATGCTATTAATTTTTACTCCCTATATGATTCGTCATAAAATTACTTTATTTTGTATTAATGTTAAGTGTTACGATTCCCTCTTTGTAACCAATAACGTCGTGGACCTACAAAATATTAATTTATCTAAGTACAAAATTTAAAACAAAACAATGGGGATTTTACCTGCTGTGGCGGGTGGGATGCTCTCGCTCCGTTAGGCGACTGTGCCAGCACGCCTGCAGTGTACCGCTACTTGCCCGTCCTACAGTCCTGTAGTGGGCCGGCGTTCTCTGTTTCGAAGGCACTTTTTCATTGCGTTCAAACCTTTATTACAAAGTATAATGTTGTAAAATTTTAATGCACAAGATTAAAAATGTAATTTCTATAAGTGGACTATGTAAGTTACATTAAAAGTAACATTGATGAAAATGTATTATTTAATTTTCATAAAAATAGGCTACACAAATATTCATATAAATAATTCAAATCTTCTGCATTGTGGCAGGGACTTGTTTAAAAATAGAAATGCTCTCAAAACGACATTTAGTCTGTATAATGTAATGATAACTAATGAGCGTTTATAGAATGTACTTTATAAACAGAAGGAAATAATAAATTTAGGCAAAGGGGACTTCTAACATTTTAAACCATATTATAGTTTACAGTATGTAAAAATTATTTAAACCTATCTATTACACAGTTTTAAATGTTAGGATTAACAATTTATTAATGAGGGTAAAATATTCATAACATGTAGATTGAAACTCCTGAACCGTGAATTAAATTGCATTTCAAGTGTCATCAACATTGATTTTTAGTAGCATTTTTAATGAATTTGGATAAATCATAAGGAAACAATAGATATGGTTGAAGTATCTTTTATTCTAATCAAACTGGATAAATCTTTGAAAAAGTGCAGGGTTTCTTTTATTATTGACGAGTTCGAGTTTGCCAAACTGATCAGTACGATTATTGTACTGAAGATAGCTTACTTTAATAGCGATTCTATTGTTATGTTTAGTATTTATATATAAATATTAAATATGAAGACATTATTCGATAAAAAAATCACTATTTATTTTTGTTAGTATGGATGTTAAATAAGACTCAAGTACTACCGAACAAATAGATACTTCATTACTCGATTTTTCAGTAAACATTTGTATAGTCGTCTCGTAAATAAAAACCACGTTTAAAAGAAACTGCTTGTATTTATTGTACTGAATGCTCCCTTAGGTGCCAATTAGGAGGAAAAAATTACAAGAAAAACACTGTAAATATTTCTTTGTTTACTTCTCTATTTCCTCTGCCATTATAAATGTACGTTGTAAATGTTTTCAGTTTTTGAACGTTCTTTTAAGGCTAAAAAATTTTCTCCTAAGTTGAGACTTATCACAATATTATGTTTACCCCCAAACGCATGGTTATTTGTAAAAACGAATCGTTGAGAAGTTGTTGACATCATAAAATCAATATCTAACTGTTGAAAGATCAGTAAGGATGTTTTCCCCATTCCCTTGTGCCTCGCTCGCAGTTCATGTAGGAGGTGCATACAGTCAGGTAGGCTGGGCCGGACTTTGTTAGCATAAATAAATACTAATGCAGCCAGAAGGCGCGCCCTGCGAGAATGAATTTGCGAGTAAACCTCTCCAACAGTGAACAACAAGTGGTAATGTAGCGTTCCACAGTGGACATCACTTAATTATGAGTGGTTCTGCAATTAAAGCAGTGCTCAGACATTCTGCAGGTTCCGTGAAGTGTTTGTCACGTTGCAGAGATGTTTCAAACCCCTCCAACAATGAAAAAAATTGGAATCTAGTGTTCTACAATTTACATCAATTGATTATGGATCGTTCTGCAATTAAAGTGGTCCCTCAGACATTTTGCAGTTTCCTTGAATTGTATGCAACTTAACAGAAATGCTTTATAGGAAACCTCTCCAATAGTGAACAACAAGTGGTAATGAAGTGTCCATCGATGTAGCGACCCACATTGGACATCACTTAATTATGGGTCGTCCTGCAACTAAGGCAGTATTTAGACGATATTCAGTTTCCGTGAACAATATGTAACTTTGCAGAGATGTTTTAAGGGAAAACTCTCCAAAATTGAACATTGGTATTGTATCGTTCTACATTGGACATTAATTCATTATGGGAACTTCTGCAATTACACCAGGGCTCAGACATTCGGTTCTGCAGTTTCCGTGAACTGTATGCAGCTTTACAGAAATGCTTTATATTTTTATATGAAACCTCTCCAATAGTGAACAACAAAAGTGGTAATGTAACGTTCCACATTGGTCATCACTTAATTATTTATCTTTCCTTTGCTGAGATGCTTACTAGTAAATACCATATGTCCAACAGTAAACTACACTACTGGTGATAATGTAAAGATTACACATTTGCAACAAAATGTCACATGTACAACAAAATTATCTAAATCATATATGTTATGTGATACCCTGCAGCAAAAGAAATTCCAACATTTCGTAGTCTTTATCACGACTTAAAGAAAATTATTGAAGAAATTATTACTATATTTAACTCATTACGTTTTATTGCATTGAGACGTTGTATTATCAGATAATCGAAAACTTTATAGGGTATCCTGTAATTTAGCACCAGTCTTAAAATAACATAATATTGAGTTAAAATTAACGTGTGTTTTTTATTACTCATACACATTATAACAATAATACATTCAAATACTAAATAATATAATATAAAATGAAAATCACTATGTTGTCTTAGTTAACTATGGGAAAAAACTGGACCTAAAACTGTGACAGAGAAGCGCAAAAATTAACAAATTACAGAGGGGTCTTGTATAATTGACTTTTTCAGGAGAAACAAGAGATAGCGTAAAAACCGGGAAGTGATGTGCCCAAATTATACGGTGAGTGGGCCCAAAATTGTTCCGTGATAAACGTCGGTGTACGGTGGAGCTGCTGGGGTAACCCCCCCCCACCCCCACCCCCGACCGTACACCTGTGGCACAACCCATTCAACCCTTGTCTCACCCCTTCCACACACTCATATCACATCAGGTCAACCAACATACATGGACTTTTAACTTATCGCTTAGTGTAAGTTTATTTAAGTGTTTCGAAATGAATGCCACAATCAAAACTAAATTTAAAGTGATTCTCGAGGTTTTTTTCGTATTTTTTGCTTCTAGAGAGTAAACGACTTTTAATAATTTAAAAGGTCCATAAAATAATTTTGAACACACATAACATAGACAACATTGTTTTAATTATATTCTAGCGAAATCGTGCCTTTAGGGGTTGAAATTGACTATGTCAAGATTGCACTCACCACTTTTAGTTGTAAATTAGACTAAAAGACTTATTTCACAACCACCAAATAAACTTGACTCATCTGAGTCAATAAAGAAAAGAATTTTATAATCGAATGTAGTGGCTAGGAGTTGAATAAAACTAAAATAATAACCATCAACAATGCGTAGTGCTTTCAAACTATTGGCTACTATCCTATATTTTTTATAAAATCTGATCTATTCCATTCTATTATCAATATTGTGTATTACGTCACTCGTAAATAAATCTATAGATCGACTATAGCACAATATTTTTTTTCATTTAGTGTGCATTTTCTTATTTTGGTTTCCGTTCATTATTATACTGTTTTGAAAACTTATAATAGGCCTATAAAGTTTTTTGATCAAATATCCTTGATCTAAACCAATAATAACACCAAAGTTACCTTATTAAATCACATACAATCATAATAAAAGTAGTATGGTTTTAGAACAGTAAAGCTTTTTTGTTTATAGCTTATAAATTCATTGTAAGTTTGCATTACATTGAATCCTTTGTGCAATCAAAAATCCTATCGTAGTTACTATAGAAAATGAACCTCGAGTTTAGGAAATGGTTTTTCCAGACAGTTGAATTGTAACGCGAGCTACGTGATTGAACAAAACAATTCAATAGGTCCGAATGAATAGCGAACCTTGAGCGGTAGAGAGCGGCGTGGCCGATGTGGCATCCGCCGTTGCCGCCCGCTACTGTTACTGTGTGTGGCGATGCGGCGTAGGCTATCCACGATATGAAACGACTGACAAAAACCTACAGAGAAAACTATATTGACAACCATTTTCACGACTTATATTTATTTCCTTAAAAAATCAAGGTTTTCCGTAAACGATGAAGGTCCGACTAGACATGTGATATTTGCTTTACATTGAATATGATATCTTAACGTATTGTAATTTGGATTCAAGTATTTTAGAAACGATGCATATATTCGTAATCAATTTTTAAAACTTCAAATGTGTGTCAGTGAATACGTAGCTTACAATTTGTAAAGTTAAAAAAAAAAAATAGAAAAATAGAAAAGACGAATGAAAAAACTTTATGCAGAATTGAGCTGATAACTTAAGTTCAAACTTGAAAAAATCTAATAGTTAAACAGAAAGTAAAACATTAGATTTTTGCTTGACAAAACCCGCCTTTTGCAAATCAATGCTTTAGTAAAAAATGTCATGAATAAGAAAAACAAAGCAAATGAGAGTGTAACAATTTCCACATATCTAATGACAATCAACTTTTTTTGCTATATTTCAATCTTCAAAGATCAGACGACATAGATGGCATGTCGATGTGGCTGGTCAAGCAGATATATCTGCCTATTCTAGCCCCGCTGACAACTATTATAAATCTCTCGCTTCAATCAGGAATTTTCCCATCTGCATTAAAAACTTCCAAAGTAATTTCGATTTACAAAAAAGATGATTCCAATATCCCAAGTAACTACCGTCCAATTTCAATCTTGCCAGTCTTCAGCAAAATTTTTGAAAGAATTTATCTTTTGAGGCTTTACAGTTTTCTAGAAAAATATAATGTTCTCTCAGAGAATCAGTACGGATTTCGGCCGGGGAAATCCACAATTGATGCCGTAAATCAACTGATAGTTGATGTCCTCAATGGACTTGAGAGGCGCAAGAGAACGCTTGGAGTCTTCCTCGACCTATCAAAAGCCTTCGATTGTGTTGATCATCGGATCCTTCTTCAAAAGTTAGAACTTTGCGGAGTTCGTGGGGTTCCATTGCAATGGCTGAAGTCCTACCTAATGGGTAGAAGCCAATTTGTGCAACTCTCATCAGCGAGATCGCAGACCTCCATCATTCAACAAGGTGTCCCACAGGGATCAATCCTAGGCCCGGTTTTGTTTTTAATTTACGTGAATGACGTTAGCTCCTCTGTTTCGAGAGGGCGAGCCATACAATATGCAGATGACACGACTCTCTACTTTGAATCAGAATCCTGTGAAAATCTTGAAATTGAATCCTTTATAAATCTGAACACTTGCATTCAAAAATTTCAAACAGAAAACTTGACAACAAACTATATTCTTTTTTTTTCACTACGCGACAATGAGCCTGAATCGGTTCCATCTCTTATGGTGGATGACATCACTCTAAGAGAGGTAGATTCCACTAAATTTCTAGGATTGCACCTCGATAAAGGTCTGAACTGGCAGTCACACGTCAATAGTGTCTGTTCTAGGGTTGCAAAAGGTATTTTTGCCATGCGTAACCTTAAAACATTTTGCACACCTCAAGTATTAATCATGGCCTACTATGGCCTTATTTACCCACATCTCTCGTACGGGATTCGGCTGTGGGGTGGCTGTGCCAAGAGAGAATTCGAAAGGGTGTTCAAACTTCAAAAGAAATCTATTAGAATCATTGCAAATTTACAGCACAGAGAGTCGTGTAGAGACGCTTTTAGGGAGCTCGGGATACTGACCCTGCCTTGCCTCTACATTCTGGAGACAGCAGTTTACTGTCGTTTCCAGTGCGATCTTGTACAGGGCAATTCTGTGCATGGTCACGCCACGAGAGGAAGGGATGTGTTCCGTGTTGGGCAGCATAGGACGGCGGCATCTGAACGCCTCCCCTCTTTTGTGGGGATCAGGCTGCTCAACGCGCTACCCGAACGTCTCAAACATTTGGAAAACCCACTTTCGTTTAAGAAAGTTTTGAAGCGGGAGTTGACGCGTTCTGGGTTCTACGCGGAGGAGGAGTTCTTGGCCCACCACTGGGGATAAAGGGATAAGGGGGGGGGGGGCGAAACAAATCTCCAATTCCCAAGGGGTTTTTTAGTTTTTTTATATTTATTTTTATTTGTTATGTTTTATATTATTTCTCTTTAGGCAATTTTCTCATGAAGATTTTTATTTATAAGAAAGACTACAAGATGTACGATATTTGACGTTTGCTACACACTGTATTAACAATGTATTCTATGGCAATAAACCATTATTATTATTATCTTTAATCTGCGTTTTTTTCAATACAAGCAACACACTGAATCATTAATATATACTGTATATTATTTACTGTTAAATAAAAAAAACTCAAATTAATATCAATTCATGCTAAAATAATGTAATAACTTTAATCAAACCATCCCGTGCAACTGTAAACACATTTTGAATCGCATCCTGTTAGTTTTTAATTAAGAGAATATTATGTAAATAATCAATCATGCGATAAACTAAGCTTCACTGCTCGGATTTAACTGATGATTACTATAATCCCTCCGCGTATTATATCATAAATAATAAATGACATTTTGTTTTAGCAATACATATTTTGTATTGCTGATTGATATTAAATAAATATTTCAAAAGCAATTAACTATTTAATTTGTGGAAAATGTTTAGTTAAGCAGATTAAAAAAGGTCTTACAAAGTAATTTTTTAAATATAGGATACTTAAATAATATACCATAAAATCAGTCAAGCACGGGTTGAATGTTGATAAGCAATATAGGAGTCAAAGTTTTCTTTGATGGACTTTTATTAGATGAACATTTCATTTTCGCATGTTACCCGCCAGAGTTTCACGGCCTCAATGAGGCCCAGCTCAATGGGCCAGAGCACCGAGAGTCAACAAGCCATTTTATTGTTGCTCCTTTTTCATAAAAAGAGTTTGATTACATTCGCTCGTCCGCCCCTGAGCGGATAATTCTTTGTGCAGGAGATTAATAATCGTAACGATCTTTCATATTGAATCCCAAAAGATTGCTCCTTTTATCCACTTTACTATTAAATTTGTTTTTACGAAAAGTTTTCTATCAGTAAGCTCAATAGGGCTTTGATTACTTCCATAAAAAATTGCTTATTCAACGTATTACTTCGAGAAAAGACTACATTGTAATTACGAGTCAAAAATAATATCGTATGAGATTGTGTTAGCGATTATAGAAATTAAAGTCAAACTGAATGCTATTAATGGTATTACTGAGGGACTACAATACAATGACAACTATTCTAATTACATTAAGAACAAAATTCTACGGTGAATAGGGTTTGGTTCGAGTGAATAGCAAAGCATATATTTTTTTTATAATTTTTCAAAATTTATTGATTTGAAACTCGCCTTGTACAACAGAGTGGTTATAGTGCTCGCATTTGAATCCAAAGGTTGCCGGTTCGATCCTGAGAAAAGTTGATAGCTTTTCGAGGGTTCGATTCCGGACCTAGTTGCTTTTTGTCATTGTGCTTTTAATTAATGATGCTGTCTAACAAATGGTCAATGTTGGTAACAAGACGGGGGTTTGGACCGTTCATCGTCAAAACGTTTTAAAAAGCCCCTGGCCCTTTGTACATATACACAACGTACGAAGTCAAAACTTTTCCGGCATAATACTAAAAGTGGCGTTGGGTTCAATAAACGCAATAAAACTATGTAATTAAAACGAGCCTGTCCCGTGTATAAAATGTTGGCCAACATAAATTAAGTAGAATTATTTTTTTAGGATTTATGTCCGATTTATAGGGCTACTATTAATTATATCTTACAATAAGGGATTCTTTTTACGAATACTCAACTTAAATATATATTATGTATACAGAGGAATATTTTTCCAGCTTAATAGTTTCTTTTATGAAAAAAGCATCATATGAAGCTATTTGCAGTTGAAGAATCCCAAACAGTTGGATGGATCAGAACTGAAGAGCTATGTATAAAGATGGAAATGAGTTAAGTGAAAACTGAAGGGCTAAACTTTTGCGGGATAAGGACAGTTCGTTTGTTCAGTAGCCGAAATATCTTTTTCCCAAAAGCTTCATCCTCGTGGCTAACTGTACTCGTTTTCATTTACCCTTTTGTAATAAAACTTCCAATAATAGTAAGCCAATAATAGTAAACGCAATAAATATGTGTGCTTACACTCATGAGTTGGATACTCTCTATACTTTGTGAATAGACTTGTCATCCACTTATAGTCAATAATGAATCTGAGTAATCTCCATTTTTTTTTTTTTTTTTTTAACTCGATGTATTTATTTCATTGTTGGTGTAAAAATTAACCAACACTTGGAATAGATTGATAAAGAATTGTCTACAAATTTTAAAGTATTACTTTCGGAAATGTTCATTTGATCACTCTCTAGCCTACTTTTCGTTTGCACCTCTTGCAAGCACGGGTGGACGCTGCAGCGAAGATGTATTCTAGTGATTTATCGTGCACAAGGCCACTACAGTGATGATCGATCTGCTGAGTATCGAGAGGGCGCCACCGCGGCTTGTTGTGTCTGGCCGGTGCGCCCCTGTGCGTGTAGGTGCGTACGGAAGCGTGTGCTTGTGTGTGTAGCTGTGTGTGCGCGCTGACTCACCATGTTGTTTCTTACTTATCCTCGTCTCGTCCGGGAGGGACGGTTTCCACTTAGCTGGAGGGATCGTAATGGCTTTCCTCCCTTGGGACATTAATTACATTTGAAATTCCTATGAGAAATCATCAATCACCGTTTATAAGGGAGCGATTCGTGTCTGCTTGTTCACAGCATTAGATGTACAACATTATCACTCAATAAAACTACTATTAAGATCATCCGTTGTTTTTGTTATTTCGCAATTTTTTGGAGGGATTTTGATTTTATTAAGAACATTATAAGGTAGTAACCTGCTAGCACTTATGGTTATAATTGGTTATTATGTAATAATTTATCATTGAACATCATAAACTTGGTAACAATACATCTTAGACTTCAGTAATTTTTTAATGTTTTTTATATTATTTTATTTGATGTAGGACTACTTCTTCTTCGGTTCTTCATTTTAAAGCTATAGCCTGCAACGTGAATAGTTTATAAATTAATACAGGGTGATTCAGACCACCCGTCCACTATTTATAGCAGGAGAACGGTTTGAGATAAAATCATGAAATAAAGTTTTTTCCCACTAAATTGCACATGGGCTTTACAATAAAAATATTTTCATCAATGCCAGTATACAGGGTGTTCCAAAACTGGAGGTCACGGGTTCAAATCTCAAAATTTTCTTAAATAAACATGCAGATTATTTTACATAATTTCAAACGTATTAGTCAAAGGAGCATTTTCGTGCAAACAGAATGAATTTATCTTTTTCCGTTTCAAAATAATGGCCATTTTTGTAAGAAAAATCAACATTTACGGAATACCCTGTAATTCTTTTATTATTTGTCATAAATGACTCCTGATTCAATATCCTTATTTGAAATGAGCTAAGCTTTAAAATGATATGTCACAAGACCACATTTATTAAAAAACTAAAAATTCAAAAATTTTATCATTTTAAAAATTTTAACTTAAACAAAACTCAAAAATTCTAAATGTAAACATATGTCATATTGTATATCATCTTAAAGCTCTCATTGAACTGAGCAACTTTGTAATTTACACTAATACCGTATCTCTTGAGGTTTTGTAGTAATAACGTGAAAATGCATTTTTTCCATATAACCTGCATGTTAATTCAATGTTATGGCAACAATCAAAGGAGGACTTCCATACTATAAAGCCCTGAACAATTAACATGCAAATCATATGGGAAAATGACATTTTTATGTTATTACTACAAAACCTCAAGAGATACGGTATTAGTGTAAATTACAAAGTTGCTCAGTTCAATGAGAGCTTTAAGATGATATACAATATGACATATGTTTACATTTAGAATTTTTTAGTTTTGTTTAAGTTAAAATTTTCAAAATGATAAAATTTTTGAATTTTTAGTTTTTTAATAAATGTGGTCTTGTGACACATCATTTTAAAGCTTAGCTCATTAGTAGAGGCCTTTTGAGGCACCTGGGACAAACGCAAATTCAGCGGTTTTTAATCAGTGGTTACGTATTAGTGACGTGTGATGACGTATGTGTGACGTCATACGGTGAGGAGGTGGAGTGTGTGACGTCACGGGTGTGACGTCACTGATTTGGTATGTGTGACGTGTGATGACGTATTTGTGACGTCATACGGTGACGTCACGGGTGTGACGTGGTGGTGTGACGTTACTAATACACTGTTGAACTTTTAGCGGAGCCCAGAGAGTCTTGATTTTCCTGTTAATTTGTGTTTATGACCAAACGTTACCTCCGGCTGTCGGGCCGATCACGCTAGTGCCGCTATAGTCCCTCGCTCTTTGCATTGCAATGCTAGATACCAAATTTATTTACTTACAAAGGCCGGCACATAAAGATTACTGTTTGTTCTTAAAAAATATATATTTAAGAGTATTTCTATTCACCCGGTAAAATCCATTAATTTTTATCCGATTTATACAACCGGAGTTTTGCTTCAATAAATGACAGAAAACTTCTTAAATTCCCGGTCAAAACTACGGATTTTATTCCCCTTATACTTTTACACAACTAACACTCGACCACGATTATATTTGGCGGGAATATGTAATAATTATTACACACCGGTCTCTTTATTCTATCATACACCTTAGTTTCACACTTTTTAAACAATATTATTAATTTTTAAACGTTTATTTCCGTGGCCTTTAGAAAGGCCGTTTCGTCTAAATCTTAATTTTTTGAACTGCGGGCTTCATTCGTGTAACCCTAATATATTGGGCTATAATTATATTGTTTATTCGGGTTTTAACAAATATTTTTACGCCTGAGCAGGTTCAAACAGGTTCAAGGCCAAATTGAATGTAGAAAAAAAAAGGAACTTGGCTGTAGCGGACAAGCCTGCCAACCAACCAAGTTTAGGGGGCAGTTCCTCGTAGCTGGGCAGGCCAACCGACCGAGTGAACCAAGGTGTGGGGGACCGCAGAAAACGCTCTGCGCGAACCACCCGGGTATGTTTTGTGGGGGGTGTGATAGGAAATAGGTAAGGGACATAGTTTAAGTACACTAGAGTGTTAGTTTGCCAAAAAAATAAGAAAGAACCCACGCAAAGCCATGCAAAGAAAGGACAGTAAAGAAGGAAGCCGCCGACTAAGTGCAAACGAGGGAAGGGACCTAACGGTCCCGTGATCAAACTGATCCAGACGCCCAAGGATCTTCTCACAGCGAGTCCGAGTCTCCTCGCATATGTCCGGAGTAGTCTGACCCAGGCACGGCGACATTCCTCGGGACGTAGGCGGCGCATGCCCCAGTGACTCGTCGGCGACCCTCGTAGACATCGAGCGGCGTAAGCGAGGTGACCTCAAGGGTATCACGCTTGGCGTAGACTCCGAGGCGGTGTACCACGCAGGGCTTGCGCTTCTCCCAAGACATCGCCGAATGCCCGGTGTCTCCGCTGGTATCCGCCGAGTCCCGGTAGCGTGCGGGAGAGGTCGGAGTCGCTTCTTGGCTGGTCCCGTGACGGCTCGATGCAGAGTGATACAGTGGCCCGAGCAGGTCCCGGTTTTATCCCGACTCAGCGAGGAACGGATGTCTCTCATTGGCTCAGCGGCCGGGCCAATCAGAAGCGAGCTACAGCTAATGACTTCACCACGGGGCCATGCAGCGAGATTGTACTCGACTCAAGTCAAGATCCCGATGATGTCGGCATTACAGAAAACTCCAGTCTTTTTTCGGAGGAAACCTACTCGGCTAAAGATGGTGGTTATGCCTCAGAAAAATCCAACCGAGCTGTAATATTGTCTTGTGTTAGAATTAATAAACTTAACAAAACATTATAATTTGACTCGCAACTTCATTTAATAATAATAACGTTAGAAAATAGTTTAATCGTTTGAAGTCGTCACTGTCATACCATTTTAATGTACTGACCTAAATATTCACGTTGTTTAAACATTTCATTTTGCTCTGCTGAGTCCCTATCGTAAAGAAAACACTTATTTATTGAAGGAAAACCCACTTTTTATAAATTCCATACATTAGACAAACATAATTATTTACTGAGATAAAGCAAGAATAATAACAATATTTTAAGTAACGCAAAACATAATATAAATAGTTTGCTCGATTATAGTCCAAAGAAACATTATAATTACAGCCCAAAATATATAACAGACACACGGATGAAGCCCGTAGTAAAAAACTAGACTTTTAGACGAAAATAAATTAACTTAACTAAACATTATAATTTAACTCGCGATTTCACGTAACAATATCGTTAGAAAATTATTTAATCATTTTTTTTGTACAAATAAGTAATCATATCCCACAGTTATGAAACATACTCCAGTCGTCCCCTCTAGGTGTGCAGGGCAATGCGACAATCGGCTGACCCAGCGGAGGGCTTACCGCCGGCGTTAACAACTCGAGACGTCCCCTCTACCTGTGCACGGGTATGCAACAATCTGTTGACGGAGCGGAGATGTCTCGCCGCCGTCTACATTTAATTACGCGCGGGGGTTGCGCGGGGACACACATCAGCTGAACATGACGCACAATGTACCTTCACCTCCCGGCAACAGCGCTGAAACTTGTCCGGTGGAATTTCTAAGCGTATTCTGTACGGTACGCAGACAGCGGAAGCAACTCAAATGTTTTGACCGAGATGTTTCAAATTTTTCCGCCAAACGTTGTCTAGTAGACGCGCTTGTTATTAGGCGAATAAATTCAAGCTCCTTGACGGCGGTATTTAAAACTTTTCCGCCAACTTTTGTTCAGTGATGCCGGGAACAGTTAGGCCAGTAAAATAAAATGGTTTGACCGAGATCTTTCAATTTTTTCCGCCAAACATTGTCGAGTAAGAGAGGTTGTACCAGGGGGGAATAAAGTTGCTTGAAAGCGATGTTTAACACTTTTCGGTCAAGTTTTGTTCACTAATGGCGGGAATTATTAGACCAGTAAAATATAATTCTTTGACAGTGACAAGGAATAAATCGTATAAACACATGTTCTAAAAATACTTTGATAATCCGCTAGCCACCATTTTCCTTCTACACATATTACTATTTTTTAATTCCGTGAGTAATTGGTACACTTAACGAATTTGGTATTGAGAAAATAATATTTAACATCTCTATAACTTTCCGATTGATAATTAAAATTACTTCAATTCATTCTGATAGACGTATCTTTCGTGTATATATGTAACATTTAAAGATATTTCTATAGTTATTTTTTCAAGCCTTCAACTTTCAGTGAATATACTTCTTTCTTTACACGATAAAAAAATATATAGAGAGAAATGTTGTTTCTACATATCACTGTCGTCCGATGACGTCACACACCCGTGACGTCACCGTATGACGTCACACATACGTCATCACACGATAACATTACTTATTTTAAAATTGAAGACATCTTAAATTATACACATATTTGGTATTTTTATTTATATATTATTCAGGATGACACAAAAAAATGTTCCATGACTTTGGGATATGATTACTTGCTTGTACATAATTAAAAAAATCAAATAAACACATGTCCAAAAAATGCTTTTTATCATTCTGCACGAAATCAGCCGGTTTTTTGCTCTCTCAATAGTACCAAAACCGATTCTTTTTTGTCCTAGGACTGAAAAATCACCTGGAGAATTTTTTGAGTCCTAGGATTGAAAAGTCAGCTGTTTGCTAAGTATATTATTATTGATTTATTACTGTTGAGGAGTATAATTTGAAAATTCAAACGTTATGAAAAGCATTGTTTGTAAATAACAGAAATGTAAACACTGCATATTACTTACTTTGTAAATATAACCTCGAAAATACAGTTTTATAGTTAATATTTTTAACGATCAAAAGTCTAATTTCGCATTATGATAAAAAACGGTGTTCATCACTCGGAGCAAAAGTGTCTTTTTTTATGCATAATCGTTTTTAAAAACTCGGCTGCGGCCCGTTTTTGATACACGATTGCACACCAAAAAGACCCACTTTTGTTGGCGCGTAATCGTGTTTTAAAACGATTAAGCATAAATAAGACACTTTTGGTCTGAGTGATGAACAACGTTATCTATCGTTAATGAAGAATTAGACTTTTTATCTTACTAACCAAGTTAACTGAAGTTGTATTTTTGAGGTTATATTTACAATGTAATTAATATGCAGTGTTTACATTTATGTTATTTACAAACACTGTTCCTCATAACGTTTGAACTTCAAACTTCTGCACCTCAAAATCAATAAATGAATAATAATAATATACCTACTAACCAAACAGTTGCCTTTTCAGTCCTAGGACCTAAAAAATATTCCAGCTGATTTTTTGTCCTAGGACAAAAAAGGAAACGGTTTCGGAACTATCGAGAAAACAAAAAAAACTGGTTGATTTTGTGCAGAATAATAAAAACAATATAATGTTTTTTGCTTGATGATTAAAATAACTTTAATTTATTCTGATAAACATATCTTTGGTATTAATATGTACTAGAAAATGGAAAAATGAGTTTTCCAAAGTCTGTCACATAAATGTAGAAACAGGTTTTGGACTAAAAAAACTTTTTTTCCTTTAAATTTCATTTTTATAATTAGAGGAAGTGAAACGATTCGCTTGCCGATTTTTTTATGTTGCTAGGTTTGGGGTGCAGGCAGGCCGTTTCGTTCGTTCGTTCTCTGATTACACACAAGGCGTGCAAGGTGCAGTTGGCCTTGACAAAGATACTTGCAGCGCACGCGTGCTTATCACCTGTCGAGACGATAACAGCTGACAAGCTGACCCCACGGCAGCGATCCGCGGCCGACACACCATCAACACACACCATCATATCGTCACAGATGATATTCACTACCCTCATAATTCCTAGATGAATAGAAAGGGAATAAATTAACCATTTTAGCGATAACCAAACCATGTAAAAAAAATACAAAATTCTTATTCAAGTTCAAAGATTATTTAACATGATAATAAATAATCACAATGAATTATAATTGTAATTTTAACTTAATATTTACATATTCTTATTCAATAAATTTGTGTATGCCTGCTACGAAAAATAAGAACTCTTATTACAAATACATAACAAATGACATTACTTTGTTCAGATGTAAAATGTTTACAGTACTGCATTTGTTTACAGAAACCCTTCTCTGATTTTATACTTTTATTTAATCACCTCATCGTATTTTACACTTAGCCATTTGAATAATTAATAAATAAACATATACACACGGTTTTATGAGTGAACACGACTCCAAATAACTTTTTTCTGAATTAAATTTTTTATATATATATATATATATATATATATATATATACATATGAAAATTTGCTAAAGATTCCATAGTTTTTTCACATAATCCTTATTTTACTTCGAATAGACCATTTACAATTATGAACTTGTAATAAATATGTTTAAAATTTTTTTAAATGTTAGACGAATATAATTTCCCTAATACAAATAAATATTTAGTACAGTTCCTTGTTTCTGCAATTAGTCTAGTACCTATAAAAATATGTGAAGTAATAAACTTGTAAAGTTATCATAATTTGTATACATAATTTTTGAAATGTTTCACAGAGAAATACACTAATGAATACCTAGCGACTTCTATTAACTGTAAAACTTTCAATAATTTTAGGAGTAAAAATATTTAACACAATATATTTAAGTACAAAGAAATACTTTAATATAAATTAGTGTGATGAAAGGGTTTCCTAGACAATGTCCCTACATCGGACAACGTTCTTTGGATAGGATGTAAAAAATAAAATAAAAACTAAAACCACTGAAAACTTGGTGTTTATTGTACATGTCAAAATATTTTTTTGTTTAAGTAAATGTCAAAACTGTTATTTACTTTTTCAGTAGTCTTGATCCTGTTTCTTTGTGTACGCCATTGTAAAACGCATGTTACCGCATTCTTTACGGTACGTATATGAGAAGATGGGAGGTATATATGATGGTGTGTTTAAGGACTCACTGTCGTTTCCATCTTAGAAAACCGATATGTCTTCTACACTATGGTCCAGTGACATCAGAGACCGCCGTAATTGCGGAGCACAAGGAAAGAATTAAAGAAACGACAGAAGCATCTACTTCAAATTTGTGGCCCAATACCAAGCGAATTTTTTTCACGACTACAAACAATAAAAAAAAGGAGTAAATTAATACGTATGAAATAACTATAAATTCATAATGAAAAGAATAATAAGCCCATTAACTTCTGGATCTTTCAGTCACATTTAAAACTGGTACTGACTAAAACCATTGACTATGTACACTCACGTAGTGTACAAAGTCAATGCTAAAACTGTATACGTAATTTAATAAAATTTCTTATTGTGTCTAAAACCTGTTTCTACATTTATGTGAAAACTCATGATGCCGTATTCTATGTGCAGTACGTAGATGTCCGTCCCTGTGAAACACCTGATTTCGTCTTCTGTGCGGTACGTAGGAATGGGACGTTAACCTGCCTCTTGAACTGTCAACAGGCCGCAGCCCAAGACGATCAACATGAAGTTTCATCTGATTCTGTCAGACGAAGAAGATTTAAGACTGTTTCATAAAACATTGGTTCGTGTGATGAATGGTGACCCTCCGATACAATTAAAGATTTCTGTCGAGTTTTAAGAAGAAATGTTAAACGAGTCCTATTCATCCCAGCAACTACAAAATTGGTCACCGGAAGCAACTTCTTCGTCCAATATTTCTAATAGCCTGCACAACAACATGGAAGGACATCAAACTAATGAACCTCCTAAATGTGTGGATGATGAATGAAATTTAGTTTTTGACACTTAAACAGTACAAATAGTCAAAGTTCCGGAAGTCTGCGTATGACAAATGAAATTGCACCCATTAGATATAAACTGGGAAATGCATTCAAAATGGTTAACCGTTTTATGCAGAAAAATTTTTGCTTATTATAAAGTGTCTTAGTAATATTTGCAAAGTTATAGTTAAAAATGTTTTTTAAAACTTCTTTTGAGTGACCTTGAACATTTTCAAACATGTTTGAAGCAGTTTTCGTATCCACCAAACGAATATTTTCCCACCGAAAAAACATCATCGTTGTTGCCAACAAAAAATTGGGACTACCCGGGACATAGGTATTATTTTCACTTAATTTGAAAAGTTAATCATGAAGACTAGTTCTGTGGAACGGGATTTTTTCACCGGTCACTTGTCTTCCCGGAGACAATGGTTGAAAAGGTGGTGTATTAGAGGATATTTAATGGACCTGTATTTTCTGCCCCATTACGACGGAGTCGCTATTACGACGGAGTCGCTAATAAGGTTTGTGAAATACTAATTTAAAAATACATTCATGTTCACAGGTTGAATTAATGAACCAATGACATTGAAGGTGCTGATGTCAGCAAAAAATGAACCAATAGGAATTAAGTGCTGAGGTAAGCATTTGTTATAAAACTAGAAAATTCAAGCATTGGTTCTCATTACTACTTCTGGAACTGCATAGAGCGCATGGAAGAGTCATTGAATCACAATGTATTACTGCCATCGTTGTAATGAAGATTTCTCGAATGACGATTTGTATGTATTGCATTGTGAAATTTATCATAATGCTGCTGAAAATGCATCGTCCGACTGTGAAGACCACCCTGACTTTGTACGCTTCCTTGCCGAAAATTCTACGAGGCCAAGTGTCATCGCATATGCACCTCCAAGAGAAGATGTGGTGGATCATGCTGATGAGTCGTCTCAACCTTCGACTACAGGAACACCGAGTGAAGCTGCACCCCTACTAGATGTGATGGATTCTGCTGATGAATCGTCTCAACCTTCGACTACAGGAACTCCGAGTCAAGATTCTATGTTGGGAGTCGAAGTTTTAGTGGAAGCATTTGAGAAAGCTGTTGTCCGACATTATAGAATAAACAATACAAATTCGCTTGAACTACAAAATTTCCTGACTATAGTAAAGGATGTCATAGTCGAAAAACTAAATTATGAACTCCATAGATTGAATTTCATAAAATTTGGATTACTATTAGATACAACATTTAATGATGTTGAAGGAGAAATGTCCAATAGAGGTTTTCTCTCTAGAAACCGCAGTATCATGGTCACGTCAAATATCGATGAAATTGTTGAGGAATGTTTGCAGGAATTGGTACTTAAAATAACTGAACACGAAGCTCGTGGGTCTGGATGGTCCTTGCTCAACATAAACCGTCTGGATTTACGTGTTCATAAACGTGGATACGGTGATCGTGGCAGCAGTTATATTCCACTGCCAGCAAAGATAAAAAATACTTTCTCATGTATCAATGTTCAAAACAATGACAATGAATGTTTCAGATATTCCATGTTAGTAAAATATCTTGTGCGAGAAGGTGTCCAACACCCAGAACGACCAAATAGAAGATATCAAGAACTAATCTGTAGGTATAATTTTAATGGGCTAAACTACCCAGTGTCATTGGCCGAAATAGGACGTTTTGAAAAACGCAATCCAGGGGTATCTATCAATGTTTTTGGACTCGACAGTAGAAACAATGTGTACCCTTTGAAAGTTGTGACTCGGGAACTGGCAGATCATACAGATTTATTGCTACTTACAGATGGTGATGTTTCACATTATGTGTATATAAAAGATTTTACCAAACTTATTCACAAACAGCTTACCAAACACAAGAATCTGATAACGGTGTGCAAAAGATGTTTTTGCTTTAAAAATATCCCATTATATAGGGGAGGACATCGTTGGCTGACGGAACACTCTAAGCTTTGTGGAGATCATGCGGCAGTAAAGGTTATCCTGCCTACCCCGAGGAATTCCGTTCTGAAGTTCAAGAATATACATCACCAATATCGAATACCAATAGTCATTTACGCAGATTTTGAATCTTCGTTGATACCAGTAGAAAATATAGATCCTGATGCACCCGACAGTGGAAAATATCAAAGACATGAACCAAACAGCTATTGTCTTTTGGTAAAATCGACACTTTCCGAAGAACATCTTCAGCACTATGGTATTCCAACATCTCCAAAACTTTACCGAGGAGAGGAAGCTGCAAAACGATTTGTTGACGATCTGTACATTATTGCTGAAAACGTATCAACCCTTTATAGTTACATCGTTCCAATGGAAACTCTGAGCCCACTTCAAGAACTTTGTCATCTAATGGAGAACGTTTGTTACTTGTGTAAAAACGAGTTTACCGAAGACAACATCAAAGTGCGTGACCATGATCATTTGACAGGCGCTTACCGAGGAGCTGCATGTAACGCCTGCAACATCAACTTCAAGCTACCTAATTTTGTACCCGTCGTATTACACAACCTAAGTGGTTATGACGCACACTTTATCATCCCAGAGCTCGGTCGAGACAAAGGTCAAATTGACGTATTGGCACAAACAACCGAAAAATTCATCAGTTTTTCGAAGAAAGTAAAAAATATAAAATTAAGGTTCATAGATTCATTAAGGTTCATGCCTTTCAGTTTGATGACACTTTCAAAGAATTTAGAAAGAGGAGACTTGATTGAAACGAGGAAGCTTGTTCCAGAAGATAAGTTGGAGCTTGTATTAAGGAAAGGAGTATTTCCCTACGACTACATAGACTCCATTGCCCGATTCGACGAGACTGAACTACCTCCACCAGAAATGTTTTATAGCAAACTCAATGAATCGCCGGTAGATCCGGAGGATTATGATCATGCTGTTAAGGTATGGACAGAACTTAACATGTCTACGCTCGGAGATTACAATGATTTTTATGTTAAACTTGATGTAACTCTCCTTTGTGATGTAATGGAGGAGTTTAGAAATTCATGTTTAAACGCTTATGGACTTGACTGTTTTTATTATTTCACATCTCCGGGATTAGCCTGGCAAGCAATGATGAAAGAGACTAAATGTGAACTCCAACTTTTGACAGACATTGACATGGTTCTTATGATTGAAGATGGTGTTCGAGGAGGGCTGACACAATCAGTTACACGCTATGTCAAAGCCAATAACAAACATCTTCCAAATTATAATCCAAGAGAAGAATCTGTATATCTAGGCTACTTTGACGCAAATAACCTTTACGGATATGCTATGTCGATGCCATTGCCCTATGGTGGTTTTTGCTGGGTAGAATCAACTGTCTTAGGAGACATCGTAAACATCCCAAAATTCAATGATATTGGATACATTTTGGACTTTGACTTTGAGTATCCGCAAAATCTTCACGACCACCATTATGATCTTCCTCTCTTACCAAGGACCGAGATTCCTCCAGGAGGCAAACATCCCAAGTTGATGACAACACTTGAAAATAAAACAAATTATATAGCACATTACTGGGTTGTACAACAAGCCATTGAACTAGGCTTAAAAATTGTTAGAATCAATCGGGTCCTTCAATTTAAACAAAAGCCTTGGTTGAAACAGTATATTGATTCTAATACTGCAAGGAGAGCAGCTGCCACATCAAGTTTTCATAAAGAATTTTATAAATTGATGAATAACGCAGTCTATGGGAAATGTCTCGAAAACAAAAGAAATCACATGAATCTTAAACTGGTCTCTGAAGAGAAGAAAATGTTAAAATTAGTTCAAAAGCCTAACTTCAAAACTTCTATTGTAATTAATGAAAATCTTGTAGCAGTGTGTATGAACAAAACCAATGTTGTCATGGATCGGCCTCTATATGTAGGAATGTGTATACTTGACATTTCAAAGACCCATATGTATGACTTCCATTACAACAAGATGGTTTCCTATTACGGACGGGATAAAATTGGAATATGCTACATTGACACTGATGGGATTGTGTACTGGATCAAGACACTCGACATGTATGAAGACCTCAGAGTGTTTCCTCACAGGAATTCCTTTGACTTCTCAGACTACCCCATTGACCATCCAACCTATGACAACTGCGTAAACAAAAAGGTGTTAGGAAAGTTTAAAGATGAAACTTCTAGTTTGCCCCTAGAAGAAATTGTAGCCCTTATGTCAAAGATGTACGCCTTAAGGATGTTTACAGGCAGAACAGGAAATGACACGGCGGATGAAAACGAAGCCGGAATCATTAAAAAGGCAAAAGGAATTAAAAAAAATTATATAATGAAGAAAATGAGATTCGAACATTACTATAATTGTTTATTTAGAGGAGCTGAGTACAATGCAACTTTCAACACCATCCGGAGTTTTAAGCATAATTTGTACAGTTTGACAGTAAAAAAGAAGTCATTGTCAGCCAGAGACGACAAGCGTGTGATCCTTCAAAATAAGATCCACACACTCCCTTATGGGCACTATTCATTAACAGAAATGGATTGAATAAGACATTCAAAAAAGTAAGGAACATCCACAAAATCTGTATTGTAGTGTAAAGAATAACTGTAAAGTTTTTTAAAACTTAAATTGAATGACCTTGAACTAATGTTTTTATATCAATTTGACTTAAAATTGTAAAGTTTTTTAAAACTTAAATTGAATGACCTTGAACTCATCTTTTTTATATCAATTTGACTTCTGAAATGCATACAAGTATAATTGAATAAATTATCGTTATCGTTCAGTTGTATAATGGACGAAGAATGAAGCAGACCAATGGACGAGAGAAAAATTATAGTTCAAGAACTTCACAAACCAGTTCGAAGAAATTTTCCCAGAAGATCAACGGTCGTGAAGGGTATTAATGACTTATATCAAGCTGACCTTGTAGAAATGAAACCATACAGTAGAATAAACAAAGGTTTCAAATACATTTTAACAGTTATTGACTGTTTTACAAAAGTTGCCAGTGCTATTCCCCTTAAAAACAAAAATGGGCCTTCGGTTACTGAAGCAATGAGAAAGGTACTGCAGGCAATAGGAAAACGTATAAAGCATCTACATACAGACGACGGCAAAGAATTTTTTAACAAAGATTTTTCTAATCTGATGAAGAAAAATAAAATAAATCACTATTCTACTTTTAGTGAAAAGAAAGCCTCCATTGTAGAACGTTTCAATCGCACATTGAAAACAATGATGTACAAGAAATTTTCAGAAAGAGGAAGTTATGTGTGGTTTGATATTCTTCCAACTCTAATCAAAGATTACAACAATACAAAACATCGTACTATAGGTATGAAACCAAATCAGGTGAACAAAGAAAATGAATCTTTAGTCTTGAAACGCATAAAGGGAAATACTACGCCGCGGTTAGATAAAAAGCCTCCTCTTAAATTTTCCATTGGAGACCATGTGAGAATAAGTAAATATAAACAGATATTCACCAAAGGATATCTACCCAATTGGACGAATGAAGTTTTCACAGTGCATCGAGTGCAACCTACCTTTCCAGAAACATATATTTTAAAGGATAGTAAAGGGGAAATATTGCAGGGAGGATTTTATGGCCATGAATTGTTAAAATCTAAAACTGGTAGTGTTTATTTGGTTGAGAAGATTTTAAGGAAAAGAGGTAATAAGCTTTTAGTGAGATGGTTGGGATTTGATAAGACCGAAGATACTTGGATAGATCAAAAGGACTTACTTTGAAATGGAAAAACCAGTAAGGTCGCAGCATTCGGATAGACTGCTCAAGTATAACTAACATCATGGAAGTAATCTATCAAAAGGATAGACTTGACGTCAATGACATTGATTGTTTGACACCGGATATCTTTGATAAGGAAGTAAGTAAGCATGGCACTTTATTGCCCAATACAATGAGATGTATTATTAGTGGACCTTCAAACTGTGGGAAAACTAACGTTGTTTTCAATTTAATAACAAAGCCAAACGGATTAAGTTTTAACAATGTATATATTTTTTCCAAGTCTCTCAATCAACCAAAATATCTGTTATTGGAAAAGATTATAAATGATGTGCCCGATGTCTCATTGTATAAATTTGACGCAAGTACTGAGATCATAGAGCCCAACAATGCCGAGCCGTATTCAATTTTCATTTTTGACGATGTTTCTTCTGAAAATCATGACCGAATAAGAACATACTTTTCTATGGGAAGGCATAATCATATCGACTCTATTTACATTGGTCAGACATACAGTAAAATCCCAAAACAGTTAATTAGGGACAATGTTAACTTCTTAATAGTTTTCAAACAGGATGCAAAAAATCTGAAACACATATACAACGACCACGTTGGTGCTGATATGACATTTGAAAAGTTTCGAGAATTGTGTGGGAAAGCATGGAAAGAAAAGTTTGGATTTTTAGTTGTGGATAAAGAAAGGGCTATGAGTAACGGTCGTTATAGAATAGGATTCGATAAATTTGTCTTATTACATTAACACCTACATGTGTAGTCTTCAGTATTTATTGTGACACTGTAGAGAACACTCGGAACTAATAATGTCAAACCAGGAGGAGTTGCTTAGTGAAATAAAAGTTCTCAGTGACTCTATACGGAAGAAACACCTGTTACTAAAAGAAGGATTAGTGGATAGAAATAAATATTTAGAGGAAACATTCAAACCCATTGTCGATCCTCTGAATAAAATAAATGAAAAAATTAACAAATCAAATTTTACGGAACAAGTTGAAACAGAAAAAGACAAACCAGTGATTAAAACAAGCTCAACTTCAGAAACAGACAACTCAGAGTTTGAATCGGAATTATTTAGTAGGTCAACGCAGTCATTGGAAAAAGATGATGAAGATGAAGATGAAGATGAAGAAAGCAGTAAAACAGATGTAGAAACTCAAGATGTAGGCAGTTTACAAGAAACAGATTCTCCTACAAATATCAGCATTTTAAGTAAAGAAATCGGCAACAAAGGACCTCTTTCACGGAAATATATTTTAAAAATGCTACATGGGGCAAGGAAATCGTCAAGATACCATGTATATGGAGCTCGCATGGATAGAGATGGTCTTCGAATGGGAGACAGCGTGATACAGGTGGATGACAAAGATAATATTAAAGTTAAAGATCAAACTTTTAAAGGTACTGCTGGACTGTTTGAGTTGATCTTTAAGTCGTCTCCTAATAAATATTCCAAGAAGGATTTAAATAATTTTAAAAATATATGTTTGTTGACTAACTCCCATAGAAAAGGTTATTCATCTAATGCACCTATTCATAGAAATAAATCAGATATGTACAAGGATGTAATTGCAAAGCTGTTTTCTAATATTAGAGGAAAACCCTCGAAGGCTAAAGGTAAAGGAATGTCTATGAAATCTGCCTATGATACAAACATCATATATTATAATAATGTGAATAAGCTCGTTGACAGAATGCGGTTAATATATGAATCTATTCAGGCTGGACACAACGGGCTGGATAATGAAATGATTGCTTTAACTGAAGAATTAAAAAGTAGAGGATACATAGCTTAAGGGTTCAGTCTAAACATGAGTGTTGACAAGTTCGGTCGTCATGAAAGCTCTTTGGCCCGAGAGGTTTGGAGGGGTCCACCTGGTGAAGGTTTTTTATTGACTAGAGATGGAAACTATGATATAAGAGGGAAACGTTTGTGCAACATTGCAAATCCCATTTCTAAGGATGAAGCAGTAAATCTTGGAATTATTCATACATTAACATTACATTGCAAGAATGATGAAGAAATGTTTGATGCTAAATATAAAAAAATTATAAATGTGGCGAATGCAGAAAATGAAACTGATGTTGCAAATAAAATATTTGTTTTGGAAGAGATATACAAACTAAAGAAAGATATTTACGAAAAATTAGATAAATTACAGTCTGGAAGGAATCCTTTCACCTTTTCACGAAGAGGCAGCAGTGAAGCCCCTACAAACAGTGTGAATTCAATATATAATACGAAGAGCGATCTAGACAAACCATTACCATTGTTGATCACTAAGGAACTAACACGTTAAAACTATCATGCATAGGAGGAAGCCATTTAGTAGTGATTCATCACTCATGAGAAGAGGAGGAGGACTCACTAGTTCAGCAGTGAGTCTTTTTAAGAAAGCGTTTGCGACTTTACCTACAGGTGCATTAATAAACACAGCTATCGACGCACTTCCAATAGAGCTACATTTACCTGGAGGTTATCAATACTGTGGACCGGGTACGAAATTACGGAAGCGTTTAGCCCGAGGAGATCCTGGAATAAACAAATTGGACGAAGCCTGCAAAGCGCATGACATTGCATATTCAAATTACTCAGATTCGGAAAGAAGATCAATCGCAGATAGAGCTCTTGCTGAAAAAGCTTGGCAGAGAGTAAAATCAAGTGACGCAAGTGTTGGGGAACGAGCAGCTGCATTAGCAGTGACAGCAGCTATGAAAGCCAAAACAGCAGTTGGAGGAGGGTCGAGGAGGAGGAAAAGAAAGACAACACGAAGGAAAAATACATCCGGTGGAGGCACAAGGAAGAGAAGTAGCACTACTAAGAAAATAAATCGTAAAAGGAAAAGGTGTTCAACATGTTCTAAAAAAAAGTCAAACGGAAAAGGATTATACCTAAGACCATACCGTGCATATTAAATAACAACAAATTAATTTTGCCAAATAAAGCCTTGAACAACGAGGAGCTTGAACGCTATGCATCATGTTTGAAAATACCTTTTTTCAGAGGTGTGTTTATGCGGAACGGGTTGCCAAGAAAAATCTGGAAAAATGAAGCCGCAATCGTAAACCTTGATGATATTCATGGTGCTGGTACCCATTGGGTTTGTTACAAGAAATTATCCGATTCTGTGTTTTATTTTGACAGTTTTGGGAACCTTCCACCTCCAAAAGAATTGCGCGAGTATTTCGGTTCAGTGCCTAAAGTGTATTTTAATAACGATAGAAGACAAAAAGAAGAAACATCGGTATGCGGCCATTTATGTTTGGAATTCCTAGCCACAAGCGTCAGTCAACTTTAAGATGTCTTCCTGTACTGTAACAATTACAGGCACATCTTCAACTTTGAGGAGTTCACTATTTCCACCATTACACCTAAGAGAAGATAAACAGTGGGAGATTGCACTTTTGGATTTTACAACTTATAACTCAATTCCAAACATAATAGAAGGTGTCAACAACAAATTACACTATACAAAAAATAAAACGGCTAAGGATCTCACTGAGCTACCTGAGTTTGTTGCGATTGAAACTGGTGCTTATGAAATAGCTGACATAAACAGAGAGCTCCAAAATAAGTTGGGAAAGGATGCAATTGAACTAAGGGCTAATAACAACAATTTAAAGTGTGAAATAAAATGTAAATTTTATATGGATCTAACTCAACCTGCATCTATTGCCCCTTTACTTGGTTTTCCATCCCAAGACACAATCCTTGAACCAAATATGTCCCACACGAGTCCAAAAACTGTAAACATTATCAAGGTTAATACTATTAATATTACATGTAATATTGTTCAAGGGGCCTACAGAGATGGGTCAAACCAACATATTTTACATTCATTCTATCCAACCGTTCCGCCTGGATTTAAGATCGTTGAAAAACCTCATAATCTGATATATCTTCCATTAAACACCACTCACATTTCAGACATCGTATTGAACGTACTAGATCAAGACGGTGACGCTGTGGATTTTAGAGGAGAAGTTATTACCTTGCGCTTACACATTAGACAATCACCATAAAAAGAAAGATGGGACTTGAATTTGGATATAGCACCAAACAACCTTCAAACAGTTTCAGTATATCTCCTAACGCGGAGAGGTTAACCAGAGAGAACACTAAATTCTTAGAAGGACTCGGTTTTAAAGTTAATGAAAATGGACATACTGGATATAAAACATGGACCGGTTTTCGACGAAACACTATGGGAGAAAGAGTTTCACACACACAACCCCTACGCTTCATCGAAATTAGGAAATAATGATGAGATACGAATTCCAATACAACATCAAGATGCTTATACCTTACCATCTGAAAGTTATATTTATATTGAAGGAAGGGTTTTGGCAAGAAATGGATCTACGCCATCTAAAGTGCCATTTATTAACAATGCAATGGCCTTTTTGTTTGAAGAAATTCGCTATGAAATATCAGGCATTGTAGTGGATTCGACTAAAAAAGTCGGTGTGAGCAGTACGCTTAAAGGTTTGGTATCCTTATCACCCAATGAAATAAACGCATTAAAAACAGCCGGGTGGATATTACCTAATGCAACCAAAGTAAAACCTAATGCAAGTGGTTATTTTGACTTTTGCATTCCGTTGCGGCTATTACTAGGATTCGCTGAGGACTACAGAAGAATAATCATTAATGTCAAACAAGAATTGGTCTTACTGAGATCGTCTCATGATACAGATGTTATAGAAGCCGATAGTGAAACAACAACTGACAAACTTGAATGGAAATTGAATTTGGATAAAATAGTTTGGAGGGTACCTCATGTACGGTTGGCCGATGAAAGGCGAGTAAGCCTATTGCGGATGTTGGATTCTGATAGGGATATTGTGGTTCCATTTAGAAGCTGGGAAATGCATGAATGGCCAGTTTTGCCAATAACTCAACGTCAAACGTGGGCTGTGAAAACATCGAGTAACCTAGAAAAACCGAGATATGTTATTTTCGCTCTACAAACAAATAAAAGATCTAACATTACGGCTAACGCAAGCAAATTTGACCACTGTCAACTTACAAACATTAAACTGTTTTTAAATTCACAGTTCTTTCCATATGACAGCCTCAATGTTATGTTTTCTAAGGACAGATTTGGGATTCTATATGATATGTATGCAAGATTTCAGTCATCTTACTATGGAAGGACAAACTCACCTCTCCTCCAACCTGATTCATTCAAGAATATTGCACCTATAGCAGTCATAGATTGTTCGAAACAAAACGAATCAATAAAGTCGTCAACAGTAGACATTCGCATCGAGTTTGAGTTGGAAGAAAATATTCCTGACCAAACTACAGCTTATTGTTTGATACTACATGATACAATTGTAACATACACACCACTAACAGGCGTGGTTAGAAGAATAATTTAGATTTTTTATGACAGCATGCAGCTCTTACACATATTTACCCCCACCACAGGTTATAAAAGAGAGATTACTCGGTGAAAAAACATCAGTATTCATCCTGACACCAGCAAGTCAACATTGATGGTTAACATGGACAGTGTACTATCTACTATTCCTGACGATGAATCAACGACAGGATATGAAGCGCTCGAGGCCACACCACCAGCTATGACATCTGCATCTGAAATATCGGCACATGATTTACCAGCATCCTCACAAACTAGCGAGAACTCTACTAAAACAACTGAAGATGTTTCTTTTGAAACTGACAAAAACTCACAAGAATCTCCATCTTCATCAACAATAGTTCAAGACTTGCCTACTAATTCAACAGAACATATTCCACTACCGGTTGACAAAGTACCGATTACTAACACAAAGCCAGCACAAAACGAAGAACAACCGACTGAAAACTCCAAAAAATCTACCGAGAAGATTAAGAAAGAACTGTCTGAGTTTTTATCTTTGGAAGGAAACGATCAAAGAAAAAGGAAACGATGTGACAATGAAGATGATGATGAAGAAAATATGGATGTGTTGATGGATGTGTTTTTACGCTTAATGTACCCGTTGAATCAAAACATGGATAAATCTGTCACCGTTGGGGTTTTCAAATCGTTAAACTTCAATCCTGCAGTGCTTATTAATCACTGCGGAAAAGCCTCGTTGCTGCTCACGTTGGATATGTGGGATAAATTTACTAAATATGTATCTATCATTGAAGCCTATTTATTCAACAAGTTGACAGGAAGAAAAACTGCAATTGGATTCGAAGATTCTAATTTGGAAATCGATAATATAAGACTTCGAGGTACCCAATTTGTGAGGTTTAGAGATCTTTCCAAACACAACAAGAAGATCCTCATGACTTTGGAAGAATTTCAAGCTCTGTCAAACCTAACACCTGTAATAATCAGGTACATCCAGCAACTTACTACATATTCCCCTCTCATATTTGATTATCTGAACACTTCGGTAAACACAAATCCAGCTGTGCCACTGCTATATGGACCGATAGACCAGTCTATATACAACAGATTACCTCAAGAGGTGTCGTACTACAGAAAAACTGTATTCTTCTTTAATAATCGTCGAAGTGAAGAAACCACAGTGAAAGTTTCTCCAACAAAGAACCAGCAGGAAAACATTGTAAATCAAGAAAAGTAGTAAAAATGATTTCAATAATTGTGTCGTAAAGTGCTCTCATTAGTAGCACTTATACTTTTTTAAAAACAAAATGACGTGACCTTGAAACAGTTCAGGTTTGCACATATTTGTAGCGCTTACACTTTTTTTAAAAACAAAATTATATGACCTTGAAAAAGCTCAGTTTTGCAAAGGTGCTAATGTAGGTATTACTTATACTTTTTTAAAAACATAATTACGTGACCTTGAAACAGCTCCAGTTTACACATGTTATTGTTCTTTTCACTTACTATATATTAAACAAATGTTGCTACATGGATGCAGTTGATTGTAAGATTCACATTGAAGAACACTCGCAAAATGAATAATTATTGCTGCAGCGAAAAATGTTTTACACGTCCAAATTTACAAGTTGACGGAATAGCATGTAGAACATGTGAGTGCTTCAGTTACTGTAGATGCAATTGCAAATCATTTACAATCTCACCCCCAACCCGGCAGATGTTAAAAATCTACAAGACTGGACACTACTTCACCTGTTGCATGGACATGTGTTACAAGTTTAATGTACACGATTTTACCCGCTCATGTTCAATGTGCTACCCTAAAGCATTCTGTGAATGTGTATTGAAGTTTTGTAAAAACAGAAAAGATTGGGAATCTTAAAAAACACCCCTCCCCCACCACCAACACATACAAACGGAAACTAAGGATTGACATGATCATAAAAGTCAAGCAACCTAATATTTTCTCTCAGTTACCTTTAGTTACTTACGAACAATGGACCGAACAGTTCGTTTTGTTGATAATGTTTCCATGTCTAAGAAGTGTGTGGTGGAATTCCAAGCTTTCAGAAACAACGATGACAGATTTATCATAAAAGAACTAGCCTTTTTTGACATAAATACAAATGTTGTTAACTACTTTCTTTTTAAACCACCGTTTTCTTTTAAGAAACTAAACCGAAAAAGTGCTAGAACAAATTCGTGGCTAACGAAATACCTTCATCACATCACATGGAACGAAGGATTTACACAATACAAAGAGCTGGATAACATAATGTATCATTATTGTCAACAGTATGACGAAATTTTTACTGCTGGTGAAGAAAAATCTAATTGGATCAGAATGTACACTACGTCTGATATAACAAACGTTAGTTTGGATAAAACTTATGCTACGGACTTAAGTGGTCTTTGTATCGGTGTGAAAAATCCTCAACACAAAATCTCCAACTGCGCATTGTCGCGAGCATACAGGATTGGTCGACTTATATCAAGTGGAGGGGGAAATCCTTATATACCGGTGTAGATCCATCCTACTATCATTCTAACACAGGATCTCATCCAGTAAACATCATCTCCACTATGGCTTCAAGTTCTCCATTGCAAGCTCTTGCGGACAGATTCAACCAACATTCCAAATCCGACCTTCTAACAACAAAGAAATGCAGCGAACTTCAAGAGAAGAAGCATTATGCAGTACATTCAATGAAAAAAATGGACACATCGGTTGGTGAAGCTGTCGTCGCTGTTCTTGGAGATTCGCCCTACAAGGAAGGTGACAAACCCAAGTTCCAAGTATACCTTCCGAGACGATTTGTCAATGTGCTCATGAACGAAGACCTGGACTCTATCAAACCCGGAATTTTTTATATAGTTTCCCATGGACCGTCTGGGAACAACTCTACAGAAATTACGATCCATTTGAACACACCTTTGTAAAATTATCTAAGTTCATAGCTTTATAAATATTCTTTCATTCTTTATTACTTAGCATTGTTAGTTCTAATATGTATGTCTTACGTTTTACTGTTATTTGTAAATAAATCTTTTTTTAAAAACTCCAACCAATGACCTTGACATAGTTTCTTCAAGACATTATAGCCCCCCTCCCCTCCCACTTAAATTTATTCATCATAAGTAATCAGCCCATCACCGCAACATTACAAAAAATATACACGTCTTCTGTACGGTACGTAGGTAGGGGACGTTATAGATTGTATATGTAGTACTGACTACAAACTTCAGTCGTATACTCCGCTATCCTACAACCACATCAACATGAAGTTTCATCTAGTTCTGTTGGACGAAGTGGATTTGGGAATGTTTCATGAAACACTGTTTCGTCTGATGAGTGGTGATCCACCTCTCCGTTTAAACATTACAATTGAGTTTGACGATGTAACGGTTGAAGAACCAAATTCATCACGGTCACCCCCAGGATCTCCGATAGCATCATCTTCACCCTATGTTTCCAGTGATCAGCTACCTGTGAAGACAGAGCAAGAGTCCCCGAAGTCCGGGGATGACGTATCTCCATGATGTTATGTTAAACTGGAAAACCATTAAATAATTTCTAACTACTAAAGTGTCTAATAATTAAAAAATGTTTTTTAAAACTTCTTTTAAATGGCCTTGAACATGTTTGAACTTGTTTTATTTTATAACTCTCGTCCCACCGTATTCTGTGCAGTACGTAGGTAGGGTACGTTAACGGTTCATGGTATTTTACTAGATAAATCCACTCTACCTCTACAACAACATACTCCACAGGACCATGAAGTTCCAACTTGACGTCTCGGACACTCTGGATACAGTAATACGCTATCAACAACTTTATCGTCTGCTAAGTGGTGATGATCCGCAAGATTTATATATAACACTCGAATTTGTCAATGAAACTTTAGGTCAGTCCGATTCCACCCATCCATGGATTACTGTCTCGTCTCGTGAGTCGTGATCCTCCGCGGCATTTGAAGATAACAGTCGAGAGTGAATATGGAGTTTCTAACGAGTCCAATTAATTCCAACCTTTTGTTTAATATTCGTAAGTTATGATTAAAAATATTTTTTAAAACTTCGTTTGAGTGGCCTTGAACATGTTTGGACATGTTTGAAGTCGCCGTCAAATTTAGCTAGCCGGGGCCAACTCAAAACAATGTGGTTTTCAATCAGGATAACGTAGTATTGGCGTCCGATTACGAATCAGTGACGTCACACCACCACGTCACACCCGTGACGTCACACACTCCACCTCCTCACCGTATGACGTCACACATACGTCATCACACGTCACTAATACGTAACCACTGATTAAAAACCGCTGAATTTGCGTTTGTCCCAGGTGCCTCAAAAGGCCCCTACTTATGAAAA
>JAQYXR010000071.1:0-195514 GCA_030545055.2 Neoaliturus tenellus | reverse complement strand
TATATATATATATATATATATATATATATATATTTTTTTAACAATCTGTATTGATACTTTCGGATCTTACAAATTAACAATTGTAATCGTAACAATATTTGTTTACTATCGATGCAAACACCATAATCCATTAAAATTTTAATATGAATAGTTAATTAATTGTATGTATATATATTATAAACTATTTAAACTAATATTATTTCAATACAAAAATGGGAAATCATTGATTGACTATTTTGTAACATTTTGTTGATTCCTCTTGCCAACTCTGCATAAAATTGTTTATCCATATACAAAATTCAATAATAATCCTCCCATATCAGCAGGCAAGGATACTTACGCCCCTTTCACACATCACGGTTTTGCCCGTACGATTAAAAATCGTACGGTGTACATTCCAATAGAATCTTATGAGACCTTTCACACAGGCACGTCTACGGTTTTTAACCAACTTACAATTTCTTGTACGGTGTTTTGGACGGTTTTTAAATCGTGTGTTTTATTCCCGCACGGCTAAAAACGTGGTGTGTGAAAGGAGCGTTAAAGCTTTAAATTAGGGTCGGACAATAAGGATGTTATTCACAAATTAAATTTGAAATTTTCCGATTAGAATAACATTGAGATTGGTTTGAGCTTTTTTAAACATCCGTTAACGTACAACCGTAGTTTTTGGTGATCACCGATATTCATAATATTGGATTGGTCGGATTTCATTGATTTAGAACCACATGTAACTTTTGTATTGTATCCAAATAAATTGCTCGATGTCGAGCAACACGTACACTAGTTGTAAATTAAAAACTTTGACGGAGAAAAATCAACACAATTGATCGCTTGAATGCCAAACTGAAAATTGTTTAGTTCTTCAGGTAAGCTTGTTCGCTACGCTCACTCGCTGCAAGTTTATCATAATATCCTCTGGTCTTTTATTTTCAATCTTCCCTCAATACTTTAATCAACAACAGATATTTATAAAATTAATATTCCTACATTTAATTATTTTCCATTATCAAAATTGTTGCTTCCATAAGAATAACATGACAACTTAACTTTGAAGTCGTGTGGGGCGGAGCCCCATCTAAGAATCTGGATAAAAAGTGTCCTATATGTCCTTACCCCCCCCCCCCCCCCTTAATTTGCTGGGAAATTGGTTGAGCAGTTCTTGAGTTATAAATGGTGTAACTAACACTATTTTTCTATATTATACTTATATCTTTTATTTGTTGAGAATAATATTTTACATAACAATAGCTTGAAGTAATGATAGAAACAACAAAGTTGTGAGAACCATTCTTTTAAGGCCCGATTAGGCATAATGAAGCTTGTTACTGACAGACCTCTTTTTTTTCTTATGGAATACTTGTAATCCATAACCAATATTCGTTTAGAATCTTTTAATAAAGGAAATTGAAATGTGAAAATAAAACCAATCTTGTAAAATATTTGGAGAAACATTTATGTACAAAAAAATATCATTATCTATAACTCCGATAATCCTAAACTGTTTGATACTCAATAAAGTTTTATGAATTATGTAGGCATAATATAAGTTACTAACGATAACAAAACAGAGTTATTAACCCAATGCATTGAAGCTTCAAAATAGTCAATACACGATTTCATTGTTTAATCAATCAATATTAATATACACCATCTTAGACAAATATAGTGAAAGTTATTTTTTATGTTTGAAAGTATGATAAAAGTCTATTTGGTTAACACCATTAAAAATAACCCCTTCGCAGCAGACCTGCACACTCAGCGAATTTCCAACAGGATCCTCTTTTTTAATTCCCCCATAAACACTTTTGGGTATTGCAAGTAGATATAGGAAAATCCATTCCCAGTGCATGTAACTAAATTGCATCAAATTCTGATATTTTTCATTTTCCCCATAAATCCCATAGGGGTCTTGGGGTTGAGTAGGTAGGTTTGCCGCCATATGAGTGCTGTAAGTAAATATAAGTTAAACCCTACCTAGTGAATGTACATACTAAATTTGATCAAATTATATCAATAAATAAGTGAGATACAGGGTTTTGTTAATTCCCCATAAGAATAACATGGGAAAGCTATTTTTGTATTTTCTCCGTAACCTGTTAGGCCATGTTAACAATTCAAAATACTAAATTGTTTGTTTTTTGTAGCTATTTTAAATGGTTTTAGTTAACATTGTTCAATTTTGAAAACTTATGTCCAAAAATGCCATAAACCCGTTTTTTGCCCTTTTAAAACCCCATAAAACCTTGTTCCCATAACCTGATAATGCTGGTTCGCGAACTCATGAAAATATACCTGGTTCTACCTACAACTTCATACCAAAGTTCATCAAAATCGGAGGTCCCTGTCAAAAGTTCAAAATTTGAACTTAAATTAACTTAAAATAAAATAAAGATAATTTACTAACATTAAATTTGTGTTATTAATGTTATTAGTACCACGGATATATGTATATATATATATATATATATATATATATATATATATATATATATATATATATATGAAAATGAACGAACAGTATTTTTGGTCTCTGGGGACATCAAAATGAAAAAGTAACCTGTAAAAAGTAAGTCCCATAATAGCGTATTCCATATAGGGAAATTTGCTAAAACTAGAAAGCCACTGCACAAAATTCGCATTTTGTAATGTATTCCTTTCTATTTGTGAAAACCTCAGCTACAGTACAATTCAAAGGAATTATGCCTTTTCAAACAATATTTGTGTTGATTATGCAGTGAAAGACGAACTATTTTTGTCAATAGTATATATTCCAAATGTATCTGTGGTTAATCTGTTGTTAAGTTAAACATTTTAAAATCCTTTATGAAATTTGGTCAACATAAAGGGGGTTTTAAAGCGCCCTCTAGAACTAAATCAAAGGCTGGGGGGATGAAGCTTGAAACGAAATGACCCCACGTGCCACGTGCTAGATCATAAGATTTAAAATGCAACATAAATCTTAAAAATCTGAATTAAGAATAATTATGATACATTATGGCAAGAATATTTCAATCTTATGTAGTATAATTATAAAACATTTTAATCATATGGATAACTGTGTTATCTAAATAAATCGAAAACTAAACCGGTTTCCAGGGATTTAATATCAATAATATGATCCGTATTTTTAAAGCTACAAGTATTCATGTCTGATTAAATTAAAGAAATTTTTATTTAAGGCTGTATGAACATGGTTGTAACATGGATTTTGTTCAGTGTTATCAATAGTTATCAACGCTCAGCATAGTAGTGTCACAAAATAGTAATTTGTATAGTCTGAAAGTAATACATAATACAGAACTTTTTCAAATATATATCAACAAACCATTTTATGTATAATTCATTTTATGTAATTTTATGTATAATTTCATTTATGTATAAATTTTTAACCCCGCAGAAAAAAATAATAATCCTGCAAACCCAAACACTTAATTTGGCGATGACAATTTATTATAGAAACAATTAAAAACACTTTGAGTACGCAGGTCTGCTGCAACAGGGTAATTGCAATATATGTTCAAGCAGGTACAACGAAAGCAGTTCAGATTAAATATTAACTTGGTATCATTATTAAGTCTTAAAATTACAATAGAATGATTGATAACTTAGCTCTCTGCGGCGGTCTACGTCGACGAGACCCGCCAACAGGGCGCGGCCCTCGACCTGACAAACTTTGTAAAATTACATTTTACTCGAAAACGGCACTTCGTAGGAAAAAACTATAAGAGACATAAATTGTTGTAAATTACCTAATCTACCTAGTGGTATCATATTTAGTGACATCGGAGCCATTTGAATGACGTAAACATAATTGGAAACAAACATAAATATATTTTGGAACAATATTTTTTGTTTCAGAGGCTTTTTAATTACTTTTCCGTGTAATAAAAGCGTTTAAAATGCATTAGTCTTGTTTGCCTAATTTTTCTGAACATTTCTATCTTTAATTTATCAAAATCGACCGAAAAACACTGGAGCTATGACTATTATTATGCAACAAGTACATTAAAAAATAATTTAAATTTTCATATTTTTAACACAAGATAAAACCACTTTTGCAAGAGAGTTCATCGTGGCAACATTGGTTTTGGTGACCCTTAGTGTACCCAGAAAAAGGTATAATCGATTTCAAGAGTATATCTTTCGGGTATCACTATCTCGCTTATTATGTACGATATAGGCGGCTGGGTCCCCTACTAAGTTCTGTATTGCTCATGGTAAATTATACCTCAAACGTCCATAAACAACTGACGTTAAAGTCACCTTGCCATTTTTTGCAAGAGGTGAATTTACTACCTGTTTATATTGACTCTCTAGCTCTGTTTATCATTTTGCTTCTTGCTAAAGGTTAATTTACACACCACAAAACTAAGCGGGGATTGTATATTACTCTAATAATCACAGATATTATAGTTAAATAATAACACAATACTTCACTATTTGAATCTGGCTTTCATTTGACAATTATAAAATCACCATAAATAAGTTTAAGTTTTAAGAAAAAAAAAAATATATTCTGCTTTAAAATTGTCCTCAGTCAAATTCAAGACATCTGAGTCCATCTCTTTTTGCTTTGGTTGAGAGAGTCATCGACGATAATCCGGATACATAGGAACAATATAGGAAAATACCTGACTACTAATACGAATCAATATCAAATGTCTAATAAAAAGTATGTGAAATTATAGTCTTTTTTGCAAAAAACTTGCTGATTTTATTCGTTTGTCATTAATTTTTATTAACTAACTGTATTTGTTACCATATTGAATTTTTTTTTTATTTTAAAGTAATATATTTAAATCAAACCAATCTCGTATATCACATATTTAACTTTAGTTTTTTTCGTAATTTTTCGTTCATCATCAAAAACATACCAAGTCCTCGTATTATTTTAGTTTTCTAACTTTAATGTAAATAAATGCCAAACAAAATGTAGAGGATAATTTTTTACTTTCTCCCCCTATACCATAGTATATGGAGAAAGTATTGTTTTCGTAAAACACTTCCCATTAGTTTGATGATGTATATATCCATTTTGGAGCCCCCTTTCCCCCTATAAATTTGTATATTGAGAAAGTATTGGTTTCGTCAAAATTTTAAAATTTGAGTTGTTGGTAAATTTATCCGTTTTGGTGCCCTCTGAGTCCAAAAAAGTGGTTTTCGAGTGATGTCTGTGTGTGTGTGTGTGTGTGTGTGTGTGTGTGTGTGTGTGTGTGTCAGGATGTAAACAGAGCTAGAGGATGCCCTAATGGTCCGATTTTGGTGAAATTTGGTACGTAGGTCCAAACGTACAATAATTCTAGGCGTTTTTTTTCATTTTTTTGAATTTTTGATTTTTAAGGGTATTTTACCCCCCAAAACCCTCAAAAATCGTGAAAAATCCAAATTTCTCAAAAACGGCTCTAAAGATTTTGATTAAAATTTTGTGGTTTATTAAGATTAAAATGCTGAATAAAATGACACCACCCGCATCTCTGAGAAAATGCGCGTTCAAAAGTTATACAGTAAAAAGTGTTTAAAAATCAATTTTTTGGATTTTCGAAATAGCTGTTATTTTGAAATAAATTTTACTTATCACCATTAAATCAAGCTCAAAAAACTAAATAATCCAGTATTTAAAATTTTTGCTCTATGTTAAGTGGTTGCGGAGAAAATTCAATTTTTCGTTTAGCGGTAAACGCAGTACGTTGTTAAACGTCACAGACGCGCGTAGGGTCTAACTCACGCTGCTCAGCTGGTAGCTATCTGACTGAGTCATCCAGACATTTATGTTTGAAGCTTTTAACATCTTTTTTTATATTGTTGGGAGAAAGTATGTGTCAGTTAACTGATACCGTTTATTTGTTTTGAACCACTGTACTTGGTTTCTACAATACATATTTCCTTAAAATTAAACATTACTTAAACTGTATTGAAGAAATTTATTTTAGTTAAGGTATTAGACCAACGATTACGATAAACTAGCCTTAATTATTACAATAAACAGTGCATGGAATTTGAATTATTATACGTAGCATGTGTCACTAGAGTCACACATGCTATGTATAATAATCTCAAACACTTAAGTTTTTTTTATATATATAAAACCAATACTATGTATCATAAAGAAACTACTTATTGAAATGCAGGCATTGTAGTAGGTACTCAAGGATGAAGCAGCATTCAATGAGAGCTCGACCCTCGCCATTCACTATTTTGATACAATCTCAAACGTCCTCTGGCGTTGCAATTCTCTCTCTAGCTCTTTCTCTCTCTGGTTTTGATACACCGTTTCTTCTTTCCGCAGTAATGTTTTGGCATAATGTGGAGGTTTCCTTTATGGAGACTGTAATTTTATGACTTTTTACCATGATACCTGTCTCCTAATTCGTCTATGTATTATTTGTAATATGTATATGTTATAATATGTATTTAAAATAAATAAAAAATAAATACTAATGGAACAAAATGCAATGAGAAGTATTCAGTTATGCTCAGGTTAATTTGAAGTCTATGTTGGCCGAAGCGAAAAGTTAAATAATAACTGGACTTCAAGCAATATTTATTCAGAACGGTGAAATGTAAATGGCGGTGTTCGTGTTCGCTTCAAGCCGATTCCCTATTCATGAGCCGCAATGAGCCGCAGCCGGGGCGAGCTTCTGTGGCATGACATTGACGGAGGTGTTGTCGTGTCACATGAACCGCCAAGGCTGTGGGTTGCCCGGGCAACCTCGATATTTGGTAGACTGCAGCGGGATCCCACGAAATATAACTTATAACACGACTGAACTTCATTATAAAGAGTACCTGCACAAAAGACTTGTACAAAAACCTACAACAATTAATTGTAAACTCAAATCCAATTTAATCTAGATAAATTCCCAACATTGTTACCAATTGAAAAACAAAATAATTTGTTTAATTGTCGAGGCTTTTGATGCAGCACTGGTGTAAAACACCATGAATATGCAATTGTTAAAAGGCCAGATACACTTCTATTTTTCAACAATCACATAAAATATTATTTGTAATAATAAAATACCGTTATCAAAAAAAAAAAAAAAAAAAAAAAAAACTGAATTTATTAGTTCTCCTAAATTCCACTTAATACTAAAAAATAAAAGACAAATAATAATAAATTACATGTTAAAAGGTGATTTTATTGAGCGTAAAAATTAAAATACATCCATATGACATAATACAGAATACTTCAAATGAAAATATAAAAAACCAAATTATAACATCAAAATTATGGAAATGATTTAACCTGAAAATTCATCTGATAAAAATATATTACATATAAGCAAAAAAATATTGTATGCGGTAAATGCTAGACTTAATTTCCTAATAAATATACAGCAGTGTTACTCACAGGCTTGGGGGCCGCTGCGGTGTCCGCCATGTTGGATCACGTGACACGCATTGCACGCGAAGAGTCACTATAATGCCACTAATACAGTCACTAGAGTCACTACATTACCACTATCACATGGTGATCGTGATGATAGTTTAGTTCACATATCCTTTAAGTACACATATAGAAGCGCGTACGAACACGGAACACGCTATCGATAAATCCCGAGCGCCCGTTTACTGAAATAAATAAACGGTATCAGATAACTGACACATACTTTCTCCCAACAATATAAAAATATGTGTTAAAGCTTTAAACATTAATGTCTAGATGACTCTGTCGGATAGCTACCAGCTGAGCAGCGCAAGCTTGACCCTACGCGCATCTGTAACTTTTAACAACGTACTGCGTTTACCGCTAAACGAAAAATTGTATTTTCTCCTCAACCACTTGACATAGAGCAATAATTTAAAGTACTGTATTATTTAGTTTTTTGAGCTTGATTTAATGGTGATAAGTAAAATTTATTTCGAGACAACAGCTATTTTGAAAATCCAAAAAATTGATTTTTTTAACACTTTTTACTCCATAACTTTTGAACGCGCATTTTCTCGGAGATGCGGGTGGTGTCATTTTATCCACCATTTTAAGCTTAATAAACCACAAAATTTTAATCAAAATCGTTAGAGCCGTTTTTGAGAAATTTTTATTTTTGACGATTTTTGAGGGTTTTTGGGAGTAAAATACCCTTAAAAATCAAAAATTCAAAAAAATGAAAAAAACGCCTGGAATTATTGTGGATTTGGACCTGTATACCAAATTTCATTAAAATCGGACCATTAGGGCATTCTCTAGCTCTGTTTACATCCTGACACACACACACACACACACACAGACACACAGACATCACTCCGAAAACCACTTTTTTGGACTCAGGGGGAACCATAATGGGTAAATCCACCAACAACTCAAATTCGAAAATTTTGACGAAAACAATACTTTCTCCATATACTATGGTAAAGGGGGAGAAAGTAAAATTATAAAATAATATGATTTATAAGCTATAAATGTATGCAATTTAAGGAGGTTAATGACATAGACTAATACAGTTAGCTCAAACGCATTTCAAAAGGTTAAAATTTTTAATATTAATGTTATCTAGATGTACATAATCTAGATTTGTATCCTATGCAATTTAATATCACGAATTCACTACTTTTCAGAAATTTGGAAACAGCTGTGTAAAACGTTTATCCATCAGTGACTATTGTTTGTATCAATCGTGTTATTCGTCACAGCGGCAACCGTAGGTGTAATGGGACATCCATCACACTTATCGGATCTTGGGGACTTTGATCAATGTTCAGAGCCAAAACTTATCGATTGAGAAGTGATTTATAAACAACTACATGATTGACAAGCTTTGTTTTTATTTACTTTTTCATTTTAAAATGTTTATAAAATTAAAGACGTAATCTGCTACATAATTAATAACTTTTGAGGGACTAATAATAATGCATAAAAATTTAATTACTATACCAAGAATGTGGTTACATAATCAGTTTAGTCTAATATTTCTAGTTAATTTTAATCCAACTAAACCTAAGAAAAGAAGTTAGTTTTGCATGTTACATTAAATAAACATTCTAAATGTCTGTAGTAAGTGCTTGCTTGTATTACACAGCTAGTTAAGACTATCTGCAAAGCAGGTCTGGCTCAAATGACTCAACAATCCGCAGTTGTGTGTATCTAGAGGGGCGAGGAACAAGCTATTGTTTATGTTTCTAACTTGATCCTCAGCTAAATTACCACACAACTGCTTAGAGTCCCTTCGTTCTCTTAAACTCAATTTAATATTTATTTTTCTCTTATTACCAAATATAATTATTACTAAATGTGTGATTTTATGCGTTGCAGAGGAGAAAATATTTAAGCCGATTATTTTTTATTTGTTATAAAAAAATTTCTATTATGAAAATGAACATAAAAAATTAAACATCATATTATTATTTGAATTTTCTAACCTCTCCACCTTAAAAGGCTATTAAAAAAATTTCAATACAGCAATTCTTATAATAGAAGATTTAAAATCACTATTACATAAAAACTATTATTCGATCGAGTTATATTTACATGTAATTACAGATAGAGTAGTTTTGTTGTTTCATCAAGTAAACTCCTATTTAATTTTAGATTACGTGAATTTTCAATTATTGAATAAAATTGACGTTTCCCGGAGAAAATTAATTTTGTGTTTTAGGCCTAAGTTTTACAAATAGGAAATAATAATTTGCGTTTTTTATCAAATATATGATTTAAGTTTCAGCTTTGAGTGATTCACTTAAAGAACTTTAGTTTCCATAATTAAAACGTATTCAATGACTTTTAATCACCTTGTCCAGTATTTGATAGGAAAAGAGCCGCTTGAATGTATGATCTGTTACAACTGGGACGCATACAGAATGTGATTTAAACATCATAATATAACCTTCAATCCTCCAATCTCACTCTTTTAATTTATATTTTAAATAACTTTATATGGTATAAAGTGTGTCAGTTGTGAGAACATAGTTCTTCCATACGCGTCGTAGATTACAGCTTTTTGCCAACAATAAAAAATAAGAAAACAACAACTAAACTTCACGGTAATGGGTTCTAAACTCGTTTTCTATGTTACGGTGGTAATCTAGAATCAGGAAATTCCTATTGGTATTTTTTTTATGGTATCCCAAGTTTATCAATCTTACTTCACAAAATACCGTTTTATTAGCAATAAAAAGTCGTGATTTATGCAAGAATTTGAACTACGTTTGAGAGAAATTTTTAGATAAATAAAATCAATAATAATTCACTTTCGATCGAAACAGACAAAGAATTCAATTGGAACAAAAAAAAATCTGTTTTTTATTTGAAAAACAAATTTTCTATAGTCTATTTTGCTGAATTATAACTAAAATACTAAAAGCACTATAAAAATATTTAAAGTGGAGGCAATGTGAATAAATTCGTAAAAAAGTACTTTACAAACAAAATGAATAGCTAAAGGAAACAATATTGTGTTAAGTTTATTGAATTTTCTTCAGTCTTTGTACGGCAACGTTGGCAGAGAGCAAGGCCAAGATGTGGGTTGATAAGTTTACATTACCGTGGTGAATGAAAGTGGCTGTTGGGATTAGGTACAAAGGAAACTAGATGTAAAGTATAGTAAGCAGTGGCCGTTGACTTGGAGTTAGGGTTAATAACATGCAAATCCTGCCCCACATTGAGAATGATTTATGGGCAAAGAGCACCAACGAGATGTTATTTTAAATATCAACTCTAACATTAAAACCATTAATAAGCTTAGATTAAATTTAGTTTAATACGTAACCATTTTTGAATGATAATTTTAAAATTGGTAAATTTGCATGACCATTTGTACTTACTTTTTTATGAAAGATTTCATTTGAATTCAAGAGAATCCCTTATTAAAATATAATTATAACGATTTTTATAACTCCTACTATTAAAAGTAAATTTAAATTATTCTATAAGAATTTCTATGAATACTTTCTAATTCTGTAATAAAAAAAAGAGAGAATGTTCACTGTGAAACGGGGAAGAAGCCCTCACCCAATAAACTACAGGAAAGTTTTCATTTCGGAAAGGAAATGCCATGCAAGAGCTTTTCATCTTTCGATAGCTCAGTCAAGAGCTTTTTAAGAGAAATACAGAGATAGAGACGTTCACGTTCCGATAATCTTATCTCGCACGTTTAACAGAGAGGATGTAACGTGAGGGATGTTCTCAGCCCGATGAGATTGCCTGACGCGATCCCTATCTTGATGCAATATTTGTGCTGAAGTTGTAGAGCGGCGAGATTGCTATGGGATTGCCACGACCCGACGTGGGAGGATAAAAACATGTAGTAACTCACTACAGTCACATCTAGACGAAAGTGTTTAGTGTGTGCTATAGCACTGCTGCTAACAGACAATGAATATTCTGTCTGCTATATAAGAATTGGTTAACTGTTTTCAATTAAATGCATCAGGGAGTACATAAAGTTAAAGATACAGAGAAGATGGACTATGAAGAATTAGTAAATAGAAGATACAAGAAGATATAATAATAATGAGGAAAAAGTGGAAATAATTGCAAACAAGAGACCGACAAAAACAAACACATTTTGAATAGTGATTTAGTGTCCGTAAAGAATCTAATAATAATTTGTCAAGCCAATTGGAATGGAATAAAAGTATGTTATCGTTATATTTGGTTTTATATAAATTAATTCCCATGCTACATTGTAAATACATGTCAACAAATGAACTCTTATTGTTTTATAACGGTTTGATTTGCTAAATACATTTGGAAATTTAAGTTTTAATATTATTTTGTCAGGGTTTTTATAAATGTTGTGACCTTTAAAACTAATGAAACATGACATGACGGGCTGTTAGCTAGTTTTGAAATTTTTTAAATAGACAAAACCAACCAAAGATGAGGGACACAGAGCCCCGGGAGCACCCTCCAAGTCACAATTCGACAGCTCACTCATTTACAAACTAAAGCCTCACAGTATTTTGTTCTTTTACCTTTAATTTATACAAAAAGTTAATTTCATCGAAGTATTTAGCCCAATGGAGTTGCAATGATTAACTTAATTAATACCTTCGTGGAGTCTTTTCAGTTGAAAGTAATTTTTACTTCCCCACGCAAACGTGTGTTGACAATGTATGAATACGCCAGTTACACGCAATGCCATATATTGCAGTTTCTTGCATGCGTGATAACCGCTAGTGTCTTGTAAGTCTTTTTAGACTATGCGAAACTTTGAACATAATAGCTTTCAATGAAACTGCTGTACAGATGATGTAGGCCTAATTTTATATTAGAACAGAAAAATATAAGAACTCCATAAAAATCGTACTTAGGCCCTATAAGTATACTCGATATTTTATATCCGCAACAAAAATAACAAGGTCTATCACAAAGTCTGGCTTAAAATTTAACTATCTGAATTACATTTATAATCAAGTCTCGACATTTGTGAGTCATATTGAAAAATACATTGATATTGTTAATTTTTTTTTATACAACCTGTTTTTGGCAGAAAGATGGTATTGGGAAAAATACGTTTTTATAAAATAACATAATGTACAAAGAGGTAATTCTTTCTTGGAGGCTTTATTGCACTGCTTATCTGTCATGGAATTTTTATTTTAAATTGTATATTCTGTATTATATAAATATCTTAAACAATCGTAAACAAAATCCACAGTAAATGTAGACCGTCAGGGGCAACGCGATCAAACTAATGCCGAGAAATATGTCTCTTTTATTGATGGCGACAGCAGTCGCTGCCGCTGTCGTTGGACATTTTGAAATGAATTGGCATGGACTCCGAGCTTAATTTTAAACCCATGAACTCAACACTTTTAATTACTTTTGTTCTCTTAATATTGATACTATTACATAAACAAAAATAGATATCAAACTTATTTACCAATAACTATTAACTGTGATTATGGAGTAGAATGATCAATTTGTTTACATTATTTTTGATTATTTAAACAATGCTAAATTAATATATTTTAACAAAATTCATTTGAATAATGATTTGGTTGATTAATACTATGGGATAATTTTATTGGGTAATATGCGAAGCATGTGTACAAGATTGGTGGATACATTTTTTATTTAACACTTTATGGGATTTTAAACATTTGCTTTCAAAGCTTTAGTATTTAAATAAAGATTATCCTGTATTTAAAAACTCTGTCATTGAGAAAACAATATGGACCATTTTAAAATGTCGTTTACTTATACGGGTGGTAATAATTTTACAAAACATTTTTCTAGTTTATTTAAGCTACTAAAACGGTTAGTAACTTTGTCACGAAGTATTTATATTTCTGATGCTGGCGGAAAAGAAATATTTTATAACATTGGCATGCCCGGATACTTTGAATATTTTCAATATCGTTAGGGGAGCATTTACATAACTTCGTGCTCGAGAACAAACACGAGTTAGTCTAACTGCTGCACAGCACATGACGGTGCGACACGGCCGCCACGTGACGTGTAGTCTAACTGCTGCACAGCACATGACGGTGCGACACGGCCGCCACGTGACGTGTAGTCTAACTGCTGCACAGCACATGACGGTGCGACACGGCCGCCACGTGACGTGTAGTCTAACTGCTGCACAGCACATGACGGTGCGACACGGCCGCCACGTGACGTGTAGTCTAACTGCTGCACAGCACATGACGGTGCGACACGGCCGCCACGTGACGTGTAGTCTAACTGCTGCACAGCACATGACGGTGCGACACGGCCGCCACGTGACGTGTACCGTCACGGACACAATAATGCTGCGAGTTCTTGACTTGGATACAGTATTGTGAAATGAAGAATTTATTGGTTACATAACAAATGCGTTGTTTTCCTGGTTATCACGGTTGTGCTCTAAGATTTACTTTGCCTTAGCTTAGATATCGTTAAATCAATTAAACATCTCCATTTTGTACAAAGAAAGAATATTTTAGCAACGCCAGTAGCTAAAACTTAAATTTAAGTTGAATAGATACCAACATTTAGGGTTCATTAGCGTCCAATTTAGTGAACCTTTTGTACAGTAACTAACTTCGTAAAGAAACTCGCTCTATCTAATTAACATTCATTGAAAAGACAGTTTTCCCTTCGGTATTACAATAAGTAATACATTTCTAAGTAAGTTTTTGTCTGCGAATAAAACAAACGGATGTTACTGCGCTAGACAGCTGCTCTGAGAAATTAATAATCATCCTTTATGTTGTTCCCAGAAATGTTTTTTCGTTCACCAATGCAATAGGTATATCCATATTAGACATGTGTACTTTTTTCAAAAAGAGTTGTTTTTTAGATTTGTTTTTGCGAAATTGGTTAAACTATTATAATAATAAAATAACGAGAAATTTTCGATAATTTTTCCATTAATAATTAGACATTTCTTTGTGTATGCACGCAATTGCTTTTTAGTGTTTCAGACCCTGGTTTTGAGTTAAAGAACAAATTCGCAAGCTTAATATTGTGTTTGAGAAAACTTGTAAATCATCATTGCTGGAAACTTGTTTAATTGCTCTTAAGCTGTTTGACCTTCGAAATCCTTGATAGGCCTATTCTAATAACAAATGCTAAGGAGTACTTTCACAATTACCTACACTTTTATTAACTACCCCAATTTTTTGTAGATATAAATTATTGAAAACTTTATAAATTATAATACAATTAAACACTATTTAAACAATAAATAATAAAAATTATTGATCTTACGGTTGAGAATTTCTCACCGTTATGAAATCATTGTTAATGTGACAAATAACTTTAATAAAGAGTACTCGAAAGCTCCATTAATTTGAGATTAGAGATTTAGCACTCTGAGGTATTTTTTTTATCCAGATTAAAAAGTTAACTATGTACATTTATGATTTCCTACTTTAAATTTACTTGTTTTCTGTTAAAACTAATAGAAATAGATATGGAAAATTAAAGTCCCACCATGTTCCAGGAATCGTTAAGCAAATTTTTGAACGAAACAAGTTTCTATTATTTATTTGTATACATTTTTTTAGTTGTTGAATGTCTTTCCTACATAATTTAGTATATAATAAAATCATCGAATAGTCAATGTCTATCTAGAAAATAAATATAGATTACATAAACGTCCATATTTTGCTGTGAATTTAGAAAAAGAAACATTATATTTTTGTAATTTAATTGATTGCATTCTTTCTATTTCAGTTAATATTCTTACCCTATAAAATATTACCTGTGAAATTACCAATGAACTTTTTCTCTAGAGTATCTCAATACAAGAGCTTAAACATATACTTGGAGGTTTACAGAGAGGTTTAGAAGGCACACATCACTTAACGATTTGAAATAAAAATTTAAATCGACATGTATGAGAAATTTAATGTATTTGTTTAACAACATTAACTAATGCAAAATAATAAATATTTACAATCATTTCTTGTAATTATAAAATCTTATTTCTGAATAATTGAACTCAGATTTTTAAAGTTTTACCATCTACTCGCGTACATGAATAAAACATATTACCTTATTTAAATATTTAATATTAGTTGTGTTGTTAAACTAGTAACTAATAATCCAAGCATTTAAACTGAATAATTGTATTATTGTTAATAATATGATTAGACATATTTCTAAAAAGTTTGTATTTCAATAAAAAAAAGTCGCTGTATATTTAATTAGAGCTAAGTTTTAAACACCATTTAAACTTCAGTTTTGCCAATTGGAAAACATAAACGCAAAAAAATAAAGTTTGTGCTAATCTATGGTACTCTAATAAACAGGTGATACCATGTGGAGGTGGCGGGCGCCGGTAGAGAACTGGTAGGCAGCCCGCATTGCATGTCGCGCAGGCCCGCCCCCCACCACCCTACGGCACCCCCCCCCCCCCTAGCGCCGGGACTGCCCCACTCGCAGCTGCGCTGCAGCAGTCCGTCAATATGACGTCATGACGTAGCCGTCCCCGTCACTAACGGCCAATCGGAGCCGTCTTGCCCGGTTAACTTGAGAATTACGAATTTCCCTTCGGTTCAGAAGCGATTTTCCTTAATGTCGAGCAAGGTAGAGTAAGATTGAAGTTTAGAAAGCGTCTGTGAGATGTCTCAAGTGGGAGGGATCCATGTCAGGTGTTTCTCAACTGATGAGGAAATAGATAAAAACTTACCTTAACGTCCATCGTTCCATCAGGGATAAGTTATAAATTACCTGGAAATGAAGTTATCAGTTAGTATGGTATAAATGATTAGGTAGTGGCCTAGGACTAGCAGAGAAATCAAGTAATTATATTTTTAAAATTAATAAACCAATTGAAAGTTTCTTACTTGTAAAATGTGTTATAGTAATAAAACTCATATTATTATATCTTCATATTCATAAAAAAAGATTTGATGATTAAAACCACAACCGGGGGATACACAAAACCAATGAACCAGTCTAACTATGGATCACATAGTTAATGCCTGCCCACTGGCCATTGAAGGAGTGTTGCTTTGGTTTGCCTGCACAATGCAAGTGCAAAAGCAAAGCTGTGCACCGTGTACGCTGGGATACAATATAGTGCCATGAGTTTAGCTTTGAGAAAAGATGTTTGTTATTGTATTTTTTCTTAAATTTATGTAATTACACTTTGCTGCATATATTTACACTTCAAAAGTTGTGTAAAATTTTTAACACCAAGTTTATATAATGTCTTAATTTTAACCATTGTAATTGGATTTACCAGGTTAACTGCAACACAAACACTGATCTGTTCTTAGTTCCTATGGTGTGCACAGAATCTAAATAAAATACCCCCGTAGCAGCAGACCTGCGTACTCAGCGAATTTCCATGAAAATAAGTTTTTTATTTTTCCCATAAACCCCATGTGAATAGAGGATGTAGGTTTGCTGCCATAGGGTTGTTATAAGTCTAAATTATATACTCCCGTCTAAATTATATACTCCCGCATGTGTAACTCATTGGGGTATCAGAAATTCTTAGTGTCGTTAAGGCAGATCAAGGGGTAATGCAGTACAGCCGTGGTAACGTAGATCACTTGACAGGTTTAGTTCTCGTACTTATATTATTGAACAAATTTAACTAGGCTCGACTAAGTCTCTTGATTGAAGAAAACTTAAGGGGCCCAGATATCCAAATCAATATGTTAATTTTATCAAGTGTTATATATATTTATCTAATTTGATAAGAAATTGTTTACAGCTGGTTTTTCTCTATTTTAGATGTAGCGATTACGTAGTTTTACAAGAAAAGTAAAAATTATTTAGTTTTTAAGCCCTAGCAAGAACAACGGTTGCGCCCATAAAATATCTTAGCGATCATATTTCATTTTACTACAACTTCGTTTCTAATATACCTAAGCTGATGCACAGATAGGGAGTATTTTCCTAAGTTGTTTTTTTAATGCTTTTTTAGATCAACTGCAGAACATTTGATTTAATTTACCTCTATGTTGCTGAATGTTACATTTTGCTTCCCCACAAGCTTTAACATTGTATTAACTTACCTTGACAGTTATATTAAAAGGAAATTAAATGTATTTAGAAGTGTAACAGTCTTTAAAAATTGAATTTAAAAGTAATTCATAATTAATGCCAGTTGATATTGTGTGTTTAATTTAACGTTTTGTTGATCCTTAACCCTCCAGTATGTTTTTCATAACTACAGTAATATTTTTTAGATCCTTAAAATTGTGCATGCACATATCTTGGACAGCACCGATATCAATAAAAGTATCAAACATAAACAATAACTGTGATGATTGCCAATATTATGTCTTTTTATTTTACATGTTAGGCGGAACTGATTGTTTTATAATTATTCATTGTTAGGAAACTGATTGTTTTACATTGCTTGTTACTTAGTGATGTTTTACATTGTTTGTTACTTACTGACCAAAAACTTTAGTTTCCGACTATTTGAGGTAAATTGGCTATGTTTAGTTTATATCTGCCATACTTTAGTCAGTAACTACGGTAATATTGTATTGAGATCTTGAAGTTAAGTATTAACCAACACAAAATCCACTTTATTTAAAAGTTTAACACTCTTAAAACTTTAAACAGAGCTTAAAGTAGGGAACTTTTCCCTGATATAAAGGTTTTTTTTTATTGTTTTTATAGATCTACTGCAAAACATTCCATTAACTTTAGATGATTTTAATATGTAGCTGATTCTGAATCTTGCTTCCCCATAAGCTTGAATTTTTGTATTTATTTAGCTTGGCAGTGATATTGAAGGAAATTCACTATATTTAGAAGTTAACCACTCGTAAAAGTAGAATTTAATAAAATTATAATTAATGCCAGCTAAAATTATGTGTTATTCTCTTATCTGTTGAATATGAACGGATTTCTCTGTTTCATATACTGTTAAAGTATAGATTGTTTGTGAATTAGTGACATAAATCTAACTTTCAGACCTTTCACTTTTGATCGTATCTCAAATCGTTGTTTTAAGACAGATTTGCAACTTTTATTAGTACTGAATTTCATGTAACTTGTTAGTAGAGCCAACTACAGTTATATTGTATTTGAGGTACGAATTTTGCATCCACTGAACTTGTAAAATATCCCTGAAACTTCAACGGAATTTAAGAGAAGTGACTAGAATAACTATATAATAAATTATTATTTCATAACGTCCATTTTTATTTCCTAACGAATATTTTTGTGTGTGAATAATAGGGTCTTTGGCGGGTACCAAACCGTTTGTTCATGTTTACCTGTTTTGTTTCAATAAAATTATTTATTTCCTCATTGATCTTTTGAAATATTTTATTTAGGTTATTCATTCTACATCGTCATATATTTTATCAGGTTTATTTCATACTTTTTGCGCTAGGAGGGTGAGGCAAGGCATTTCTTCAAATCCACCAACGATTCGTTTACTACAGTACAGTTGCTTTTTAAATCCATAATAATTTTAATTAAAAATATTATGGGCAAATCTTAAACGCTCGAGACTTGGTAAACTACAAACTAATACGGTGAACACAACAAGGGGGTATGGGAGCGAAGGCCTCAACTAGCCTGTTCAGTGCTTGCGATTTTTACAGCAATTTATGAATAGGGGCAACTAATTATGGGGCAAGGGGGTGGAGCCTCCATCCAGCAATACCTAGAATATTTGTGTGGTTGATTATGATTTTACAACTCCCTCAATTTTACGAATTAAGAGGAACGAGGGAGTGGTTCTAAAATCTAGCCATTGGCGATTTTCAAAGCTTTTAGCGAATTTCCCTATAGAGAATACGCTATTATGGTAGTAGCCATGGTGAGACCTAAGCCCGGGACCACTTTACTTTTTCATTTTGAGGTCCCCAGAAAAAAAAAACAATTCCTTAATTTTCATATATGTGTATGTCCGTAGTCCTGATAACTTTTGAAATGGACGTCTGATTTTGATGAAATTTGGTATGAAGGTGTAAGACCAGGTCTATTTTCATAAGTGCTGAATATTGATACAATTGGTTTATACCTTACTCAACCATCACCCTACCTGACAACAAACATTTTTTAACAACATCCCATGGCAATAAACCAACATACAAATTCCTATGGTAACTATGGGGAAAATACGAAATCTTAAATTCCTTTGGAAATTGGCTGAGTACGCAGGTCTGCTGCCACGGGGGGTATTTATTATTGTTGATAATATGTAGTGCTTACTAGCCGGCTTTCTTACTGTCTTGGTGGACCAGTTTTTCGGTGGAACTAACCTGCTTCAACTCGACTTTTTAGTAATTTACGAATTTCGGACAACCCCTAAGGGGGCATGGGGGCGGAGCCCCCATCGAGCCGCAGGCGAGTAAATATAATACCTTCCCAGTGCGGGTACACTAAATTGCATACACTTCTGATATTTTGAATTGCCCCCATAAAACCCATGGGGGTAATTATATATGTTTGCCGCCATATGGGTGTTAATATAAGTTACACTCTAACTATTGAATGCTCATACCAAATTTTATCAAGTTATGTCAATAAATAAGTGAGATATCATTTTTGACCATTTTGAAACCCCATAAAACACCATTCTCATAACCGGGTTATAGTATAAATATATATGACAAATGAATGAATGGTGTTTTTGGCTTCTGAGAACCTCAATATGAAAAAACATGGTCCCGGGCTTAGCACGCTTAGGATGGCTTAGGTCTTAAAATGTCCGGAATAGCGTACATTCCCTAATGGGAAAATAAAATTGTGTGTCCACTAATTTTGTTAACTCTTACTGTAAACGTCAACCATTTGTCATTAGAGGCGTCAGCACCTTTCGTTACGTTACACGGTGATTTATCACGTGTGGCCGATGCAGCCCGCGGGTGTTTTTGTCGCGTGCAGCATGCGCTGCTGCGGTCACACAAACTGCAGGAGAAAACTTATGGCGCCAACGGACCAACCATTATTGTATTATTTCCTATCCAACACCGAAGTTTCACTGTAAAATGTTTTTTTTTTTTCAAAATACTCATCTAAAAAAAAAGGTAAAACATGGCACTTTAATGAGCTACATGATTTTTGTCGCGGATAAATACGTCCATGTCCAAATTTATTCTAAGAAAGTCCTCTGACCAAAGAACCGAGGTGTTTATGGAGTACTATAGCATAGAAGTAACGCCATTCTAAGGGAAAACTGCTTAGAAAAAACCGTGAACTCCAAAGGAAATAAATATTTGTGGCGAAAGGTTATCTTCTAATAATTTTATCTACGATAGGTTATGCAAGAAATGAAGGGCATTTATGGTTTACGCTAGTGCCTATCCCCCAACATCGCGATTGCGTGTGCAAAAGTTGGCGGGAATTCAAACGTTCTTTACTTTCGGAACAACTGGAAATCCTGTAAAATATCATGAACGGAAAGCTTTAGTTAAAAATAATTTCCTCGTAACGTATTTTAGTTGTCTGTTTCTGTTTTATTACATGTAAGCTCATCCGCATTACATTTTGAACTATACTATTGTCTCAAAGTATGAACAGTAATAATCTATGGGTTTATCATGTGTTCTCAAAACGTTCTCACCAGATTTTAGTTAAAGAGACCATAGACGTCATTAGGACTAGTAAATCGTCGTAGTTAACTCGTAGGACATGACATATTAAGTTACCTATCCATGGTTAACACAGAAAGTTCGTTGGAGAATGGACATACATTGTATGTACACTATTGTAGAGTAGGTTACCGGTGGCGCAGTGTAGTGCGGGTAGTCGATACAGACCGAGCAAGGCGCCGGCTATCGATCTCTTCATGTCTATCTCACTGTATTACGTGTTATTGCTCTGAACAGCCAAAAACAAATAAGCAGGCTCCCCAATTCACCCACATGAGATTGCTGTTTCAAAATGGCTATTTCAATAGCTGTTCCTAAACCTAAAACTGGAATTGTTTTACATTATACTTTACAATATTTATACCCATATAGGCTACTTCAATTGTGCATTAAATAATTAATAGAACTATTTAAGATAACACTTCTTATAGGGCTACTAATCAATGATGCTATATCTTACTATATGTCTAAGTTGGATTGAACAAGTCGAGGTTATGGATCGTACCTTATCATAACGTTACAAAATGTCAAATGCCAATTTCGCAAATGCACACATAAACAAAAATAACACTTAAAATATCCTCTTGTTTATATAGTTGTGAAATTTTGATTTACGGTATGTAGGGGTTAGTTTGATTTTGTCAAAAACCGTAGGTAGCACACTAGCCATTACCTTAAAAGCAACATTAATTGATTCAGTAATATTTGCCCTCATATCAAAATAAATATATGATAAACGTTTAAAATAAAAATATTTAAAACGTTAAACGATTATAAAGTTTAGTTTATTACTCATGAGAGAGGTCTTCGTTGTTATAATCACAAGTAAGCCATGCGTTCCTTGTTTTGATGGTCCTTGTGAATGAAAAAGAAAATTATCTCAAAATGGCATTCAGACTGACAAGTTGGTCCTTGGCATACGAGGGGGCTCTACTCGTAGTTGTGAGGGAAAACCGCATCAAATCAAGTTTTGGGAGGTTTGGTTTATAACTTATTTTTTACAATCTCACAAATATACTCTTATTCCCTTTCCATACCTCTTTTAAGAGAGAGATATACTTTTTTAGTTGTTAAAAAGTAATATTCAAGTATTATAATCTATTATAATTTTTCATGGTCAATACCTTTTGAACGGGCTTTCAATGAATACCTTAGGAGACCATTGAGTGTACCATTAACCACAGATACCGTAAAATATAGCCATAATCTCCAGTCAATGTCTATATAATATTTTACTTGGCCAAATCTGCGAAAGAAAAAGGGATTGAACTTAAAATATTCCACACAAACATTGCTTATACTTATCTATTTTGAAAATATTCCAACTATTAAGGATAACAGTTTAAACTGAAAGTGTTCATCGATATCTGTACTTGCGAAACGTATTCATGCATTATGAGACAGAAATTGTATTCTAAACTATAGTAAGAAAGAGACGTCGGTGATAAAATACACATGTAAACAAGACAACGACTTGTGCATCGTCTCTTTATGCGCAGTTCACAGCTCCACCTCCACCTCCTCCTCCACCTCCACCTCCACCTCCACCGCCGCCGCTGTTGCTATTGCTTACAAGTTAGTACCTTAGTTAGTTTAGTACCATTTTATCTTACGTTTGAATAAAAAATTGTCTTATAGTAAAGTTCATGAAAATAGTTCCATGGAAATTTCAACAGCTGTGTCCCCCTCACCCCTCCTCGCCCTGCAATTTTGTCATTTGTGATTATTTTTACCTTGTGTAATATCGTATAAAAATGTTTCTAGACATATAGTTCAGATTTGGCGACAATGTATCAACTCTCATCGAACTATTTTTGTGAACCTTATTATAGTCACTAAGCAGAACATACCTTGGAAAACTGCGTAAATTCAAATGTATTCACTAATGTAATTAAATACACGAATAGAAATAGCTAAACGCTGAATGGGAAGATGAGAGTTTCCCAGTTAAAAGATATTTTAAAATTTGAATTTTCTTGAGTCAACGTACATTGTTTATCAATCAATAGTGTATCAATTACGCCTAGTGTGCATCTGGTTACATTTATGCAAGAATATATCGAAGATGCCAATATTTTTCTTCCTTTTTGTGCTAATTTTAATATCTCGTACTTTCCTCTAAAAGCATTTCAGACCCTAAAGACTTAATTAAAAATCGAGATGAGTTTTCAATGTTTAGCTTGTTGCGACAATACAAGTGACAAAAGTAACATTCATTAGAGTGAAAACATATATTTTATATTTTATCTGCGATCTTAACGATTTATGCTTTGACCCCTGACTCATGAATCTTATTGCAGGTCGTGTTGTTTATTCTTCCTTTAGGTATTTCGCTAGTAATTTAAACCAGTAATATTGGTGGTTTTCCTCTTGAGGTTTATAATGAATGATGACGTCAGAGACAGCGGCAGACGACGGGCGCCTCCGTGAAGCGATTGTTGCCCCCAACCCCGTGTTGAGTGGCCGACCCAGCCTTACTGCCAGTCCAGCACTCAACGACAAACAAAACAATTAAGTCTTTACACATTAGGACTCCATTTACAAAATATTAATAAGTTGGATGATAGATGCAATTTTATTTAATACTTATCAAAATAGTTAAATATGTATTAATGACAAAAAATATTTTTCCTTCGTCTTTCTGAAAAGCAGTTGTTTTCGAACTTGATACTCGTCGCAAGACAAGTGATTTCCGTATCCATTTTACTTTGCGCACTGTTGATTTACTTTGCACACTCCGGTGTTTAACCTTCAGAACACAAAACAGTATGCACGAGCCTGCAAACTAAAGTAAGCAGGAATTAAGTTGGAAACACTGGATATAAACATCTGATTATCCTTGTCGCCATTTTCGATCGGAAATTGAAATAAACATAACCTACAAACTAACTTAAGGTGAGACTGTGTGTATGTGAACAACTATGACAGTGACTTTATTGAATTCAGTGACGTATTCTCCCTGAAAGATAAAACAGGGTCGTTAAATCTCCTACCTAAAAAATCCAATGAATTTTAACTACAAGAAATTTTTTCATCATATCATAAATAACAAAATATTTATAAAGTACTTATATAATTACCATGTGACAGTCGTAGGGAAATTTTAATATGCAACTCGTGCGTAAAGTGCCTTTACAGCACTCAAAGTAGCACTTTGCACACTTGTTGCATAAATAACTATTTTGTTTACATCAATAAAAAAGTTTGAGAAAATATTTAGGATAGAAAACTAACTTGACACATGAATTGTCATGGAAGATTTGAAAGTGTTTGAGACGCTTCCAATGAGTAAACTGATTTGGGGTCGATTATAGGTAATTTGTAATTTATGTAAACAAAACATCAAAGAAGTTTGTTTAGAAACATATGGGATATTTGAACAAGCAAAGTTGGAGTTATATCAGGGCTACAGGGGAATATACCCTTTTACTTTTACATCACAGTTATTCCATTGTCCTGGATTTATATAACTTTTTAAACATTGAGAAAACTGTTATGTAATTCAATTGGCTAAATGTTAGTTCTCAAATGTTAGTTCCCACGAAGAACGAAGTAGTTTCTCAGCATCAGTTTTTAAATGTGTATCAGAAAAATGTTGAACCAATTTCTAATTTTGTTGCTGCTCTTCAAAGGGGAATGTCTGATTATGAATTCACTATGAAATGTGAATGTGAGAAGGTCAATTCAATTTCTTCTAGTCCAATTTATTCGGAGGCTTCGAGACAAGTGGATTAAGGAACAAATTTTACTATCAATTCTCACCAGCTTTGATGAAATTCTTAACAAATCTATTGCATTGGAAAATTCGAAAACTGTTATATGCAATTGTCTAAGTTAAGCCAGTCATCAGTTTCTGAACATCTCTCTGTAACCAAAACTAATTCAATTCGTAGCAATTCCAGGTATTCAAAGAGTCGTTCTAGAAGCTCAGAAATAAGAAGTTTCATCCAAAAATCAAGGAAAATCGCAGACACCGTTCACAGGCTGGTGGAATAATTTTAAAAATTTCAGCATCTGACTGGGGATCGCCGCTTGTGGTGCTTCCTGAGACTGATGGTGCAGTCCGACTCTGCGTAGGTTATAAGAGTGGAGTCCATGAAAGGTTAGTCTGTCCAGTCCAGACCAATTGGTCCAGTGGACCAATTCCAAATTCATTATTATTAAACTCCCATTTTACAAAAATTAAGTAATATCAAGTGTCAAAATTATACTTACGTAGTTCTATACATGTTTATATATACCAATACCTATTTTATTATTATTATTTTAATTAACTTCAGCTGATCATATGTTACATTCAGTACTATATTTAAAATTAACATTGTAAATATAACCTTTCAGTTTGTGAAATGTCTGACGATGATATCCTTGATGTCGAAAGGCCTCACAAATATAAAAATTATAAAATATTGGTGGTATTAATTTTAAATTGTATTCTCAATCCAATATTACAGCTCTTACATTATTTAAAAGAAAATTAAAACGAGACAAAACAGTTTTTAAGATTATTGAAGTAATTAAGGTTAAAATAGATGATTATTCCAAAACCATTAGCCTGAAGATTACGGGGTCGCCAGGGGTGGGGCGAGCTGGATTTTATATCTTCGCTACAGATTGTATCTAGTACGATGGAGCACCGTCCTATAAAGACGGCGCGGCGTTCTGGCCTACGATTACTTTCGATTGTGGTTTTGATATCCTTTCGGATAGGCTGCATAAAAGACTAATTTTTGTGTACTATGAATGTATATTTTAAATATATTTTAACTTTTGAAGAGAGGGACAGTTTTGATATACTTGGCATATTTAAGCAGTACAAAATAAGCAGTAACAAATTTTATTTTGAATTTTTCCGCTCACAAGAAACATGGATTAAAGGTAAAATTAGCAATCATGCTTAAAAAAGCTTAAGAGCATAAAACATACAAAAACAATAACTTTTTATTCGAACTGATGTATCTGGTTCAACAGAATTACATTTCACCTGCAAGAGATGTTGCTCTTAAACTAGTACAATATTCAGGAAAGTTTAAAGAGTTTAGGCAGCTTTCTACAAGCTGCAAGACATTTTCCTTGTACCTGGGAAAAAGTTTGCCAGCGGAGTTTAACCCAGATAAATGTGTTGTAACAGGAAATGGCCGATGCATATTTAACACTTGAGGCGAACATTACTTCAAACTTTTATCACACAATAAGGAGAAAACTAGTCATTTACAAAAGAAAGAAATTTGTATGCTCTCTCAAATCATGAGAAATAAAATTTTGTCTGATCAGCAGTTTTAAAATTTCAAACCACTGATTTTGTTGCGATTAGGAATTAATTGTTTAGATATAATACATTAGAATAGTTTGAAGTCAAAAAGGACCATAATGCTGATGTTTCATTTTCTCTAAACCTTACCTTAACCTAAACCTTACTGCAAAGTGTATACTGTATTGTTATGTATGTGGACTTGAGTATTGATCCTAAGTATCCTTATTTATATGAGAGTTTCTAAATTAATCTTATAGGTTTTTTACAAGTCAAATATTACATTAATTTGTTTATTTTTTAAAATATAGTTTTTATCTGAAGGATCAAGTAAATGATGTTATATGGTATAAAAAATACATTTCCCATTGACGGTCAATTGCAATTAATATTATGTTTTTGTTAAATGAATAACTTTGAAAGTTTAATGACACAGTAGACAAAAAAACTTTAATTTTAAAACTGACTTAGTGTTAGTCACCTGTATAGAACTGCTTTTTTTGTAAAGTTTCTTGTACATGTATTACGCACTTCACATACATTGCAAATTAACAAATTATATGGGTCAAAAATCGGCAAACCTAGTACAGTTTTATGAATATTGTTGTTGTTGTTGTTGTTGTTGTTGTTTTAACAGGGATATAAGTTGACTCCTCCAAATACCATCTAATTCCTAATGGTTATTTCAATTATCACTATTGAAATCATCGTTATAACCTGTTAAACATAGCAAAATTCAAATGTTATAAGGATATCACCTTTTTAAGAGCAGGGGCCTGTTTCATAAAAGTCCTGTAATACAAGCCCTGTAATACAGGACTTGTAAAATAAAAAGTACAACTCCTGTAAAATCTGTTTCATAAAAACTATTCTACAATCATAGAATCGCCTTAAAATTTCTCCTGTATTACAAGTAAACCCTGGGATTTTTGTTTACTTTCATTACTTAGATATGAATATGTTGAGAGGTTAACTGCATTTTAATACATTTTTTATAACTTTTGAAAAGTTTAAAATTTATAATCCAATTTTTTTGTCATCGGAAACTGTTTTCCAGAACATTTAATGATATTATTTAACTATATGGCATTTTGATTTAATGTATAGATGTGTATAGAGTTGGCAATTGTTTGCTAAAAATGTTTATTGGTTTTATTGTTTAAAAACAATTTTTTCCTGACGGATAAAAGGATGTGAGAGTTCCTGAATTTTATTATGGACTAATTAATATAGAACGATATTATAAGCTACAAGTTTCACTTATAATATCCCAAATAAATAATAAACTATTTCACTAGTTCTATATATATAATTTCTAGCAGTTTAACTTATATTTAGGTCAATGAGTTTACTGTAAAATCGTGGCAAATTTGATACTGCAGCACAATAACTTATAATGCAACTTCCGACTGTGACTTTTTCAAATGAATTGGTAAAACTAATTTCATTTTATCCTTGAAAATGTTAAATTTTGGGTATGAAAACTTAAATGGCTTTGCTCATGTTTATTCTTACATTTTTTTCTAGACGTGTTCTTTCAAGTTAGAAAATGATGAGAGAAAATTACAGGAATTCTCTAAAATCCAGAAAGTACATAGTATGCAAACTATTATCATTATCACGGGCTTTATTTTGTCCATTTACTTTTTCTTCTCCAATTTGCATATACCAAATCCCCTACAAAATCCCACTATTTCAACACAATAAGTTATCCTTGTAAAAATTTTATGGTGGTTCAAATATGGATAAAATTTTATCAAATTTACAGGACCTGTATTACAGGCTAACATTCTTTATGAAACAAAACCATTTAAAACGCTTGTAAAATGCACTTGTAATACAGGTAAATCTCCTGTAAATTGATTTACAGTAAAGTTGTAAAACTTTATGAAACATATGATTGTAACTTTAACCAATAATACAGGGAAGGTACCTGTAATCCAAGTCCTGTAAGTTTTATGAAACAGGCCCCTGTACTCGTAGATTGTTACAGTACTAAGTATTCACATTAGCGCCGCCGTGTTGTAGTGTATACCCTAATATCGCCCGAGAGGTATACAGCCAGAGTAATGTCCCACCTGTGTATGTTAGGGTCCCATATGTCGTCCGCCTCCTGCCTCCCCCCCCCCCCATCCCGATTTCAGTACTTCCTGTGCATTTCACAGGCAATCCGCTTCCATGATCACAATACTAACAAGATTCTGAGTTAAATAAATTTATTTTTACATTACTAAATGTAGAAAAATTTTAGCAAAAATACGACTATGTTTTTTAGTTACTTTTTCATAGCGATTTTGACATTAAATAATATTTCTTTAATATAATATTAAAGCGGAATGTTTTATTTTACTTTATGTTTGTTTTGGAAAACATTATTATCTCATTACTTAAAATGAAAAAATCTTTCTGAAAATAACATCAATTAATGATAATGAGGACCACAATTAACTGTTATCATATAAGCTCCATCATCAATCAAGTAAACAACATAGGATCGTTATCTTTTTACATTAGGCAGTCATCCGATGTTGTCCAATCAGGCGAAGGTTTGCCAGTGTTTTGGATAGAGTAAGAAAATTATTTTTAGAGGAGCCTAGCTAGGAGTGTAAGAGCTTAGAATAGTGCAGGAATATCATGGTAACATTATTGTATCAGGTAATGTTTTTAATTTTTCTTAAAATCGAAACCGGTAGGACCTACCTGAACCTGGTAGAAAAATTTTATTATTTAAATTAAGTAACCTGCCATCTAACTGCATCAATACAACATAATACTCGAGGAAGACTATCATATTACTATAATAATTATTTTTTTAATGAATACATATAAGTAGAATCATAGTCTCATATTATATTATAATATGACTCGAAAAGCCATTTCCATATTTAAAGAGCTCCATATTTTTTAAACATAAAGTCATGATGTCGGCTACACCATTGTTGTCAGCAGAGTATTCATGTATTTATAATTAAAACCACGCTTTAATAACTGTTCAAAATTAAAACCCCGTTGAAATTCTTTTAGTTGAAAGAATTGTAGTCTTACAAGAATTTAGTCTACAATAGTTGTAAGGTTGTAATGTTATAAAATTATTTCTAGGTGTATAATTGTCTACGATTTCATTGTAGTACCATACTTTGATGCACATCAAAACCTACTTTTCTATTCAAACAATTTCTTTTTAATTTAAAAACTAGATTGATTGGTGTAAATTGTGCCAAGTTGAAAATGTATTTGCAGACTCGTGGATAGCAGTTATTGATGCCTTAAAGTATTCTCTAAACAAACCAGTCTTAAAGAAAAAGAAAAAAAGAAATTAAAGAGTAATTTAATTTATATTAATTTAAGGTATGAAACAAATTGTGTAAGAGAGCTGTAAGCTCAGTATTTATTGTTTGTCTGCAACTATTATTTATAGATAAACGTGGCCATAAAACCCAGAGCTAGTTAACGGTTTTGTGCACTAATGATGCTTATCGCAACTAATTTACTTTTATAAACTACTATAAAGGGGATGAATCTGAACTGGATGGTATTTCCTTTGACACGGTTAAATGTCAACGCCCGATAACAACTATGGGTCGTGGAGGGGAGGGAAGAATAAAAGAGAGAAGAGCAAGTACACAAACTAGAAGAGCTCCCGGCGTTGAAAAATTATCTTTAAAATTCAAACGATAAAAATATTGTTTTGATTTATTGATTCAGTTTTATTATGGTAGGTGGAAGTATTAAGCGTAAATATTTTCCCCAAAGATATTAAAATATAAATTATAAACGTCTGTGTTACTTTAGACCTCAACCCTTCAAACATTAGTGATTAGGTTGAAAATAACAGTGCATCTAGTGTGAACTGTTTTAAGTATGAAATGAATAAAATTAATTACTGAATTTTATGAAGATATTTCATTTAGTCAAATTAATCAGCTTCAGTGGACAAATAAAAATTGACCTAAATGAGAAATTTTAGTTAAAAGATTAAAGTTTTCATACAAAGACGCAAAAAACACTTGGAACCACATCCGGTGGTATTTGTGTTTTTCAGCCAGTCAGTGCAGTTGATAGTCTGGGCCGCGCCCGCCGTCGGGGAGACGCTAGTTTATTTATTAGTCTCCGCAGGGTGCAAAACAGTGGCTTCTTTTTATCCTGTGCTTTGTAAGCTCTGACAAGTTTTCATACTCTAAACTTAACACTTTTTCACTCCCTACGTCGTGTTTTATAAATATCTTTTATTGAAATTAACTCATAAATATGGCAAATGTTATGTTGAAAATCTGCAACTAAAGGAAGAAGTTGACATTATGTAAATTTGGTTCGTATCAATCACGTTCAACAGATTGTTTGTATGGTTACATTATAACGGAGTGGGAAGGACTGTTATGCACTTTGCTGTGTACCATGGGGAATGCACATGAAATATTCATAAAAGGTACTTCATGCAGTATGAACAGTTTTGCGAATAGGGTTACCGGTTGGTAGTGCTAATAATAATTTTTATCCAGTAAAAATGTAAGATTTTAAATTTATATCAATATGCAGTAACCAAAAACGCAATTTGTTTATCTTAAACTGCAAGAGAAAATCCTTGAAAAATCTTTAAACAATTTTAATAGGTGATGAAGTTGTGTGACTTTGATTAATTAACAATAGTAATATAAACTAATACTGTCAAAAACAAAAAATTCCATCTTGTTTTGAAGCTCAATGGTAATTTTAAAGTCTTAACACTAAGATAAAATTTATTCTGTGGTAAGTGTACAAGTTTGCAAAAACATAAAACATAAGAACAATTGGAATACACAGCATTGATTTATTACGTGTAAAAAACTGAAAAATACACAATAAAACTGTTAAAGTCATTGATTTATTCCAACGTTTTGTTACGATATCTTCCTAACTAAGGTAAGCTTTACTAACTTAAAGGGGAAAAGAAAGATTTTAAACTCTTACGGGTAATTCAACTATTGTATTGATAGAAATATGGTCACAACAAAATCCATTCAGAATTTTATGGTCGATTCATTCAGAGAATCACTGAGTAAATCTTATAAATAATTGGTAACTCATATATCCAGAGTATCTACGGTACTTGTAGATGGGTCTGTAATGATGTTTTTCTTTGTAGGAAGACCAACCTTTTACATATAAGAAAATGTGATGAGGAATTTAACAAATTAGATAATGGCTTGGAATAATTAAACAAACTGTAGATGTCCCTTGGTAAAATATACTTGCCTCGTTGGGAAGAAGATACGAAAAAAGATTTCTGAAATAAACTGTATAAAATATAATATTGAAGGTTAGACCCTATTTTTTTATGTTTCAGATTCAAGGACGTGTTCGACTTAAGCAGGTTAGCTGGTTCGTTACTCTCGGGTGGAATTTGAGGTGAAGTTGGCGCAGCTTCTCCTCACATACCAAACAGCTGCAGTGACGACACGGGACTGGAGATGTCGTCCCGAATACAGGGCAAATATCTGGCGCTGACATACTGTCAGCTGTGACACGTGCTATCACCTGCAGTAGGTTATTTAAGTCCCAAAATAAACTATGTTATAAAAAAGTATCCCAAAATACGCAAGTTATTGGTTAAGTCTATTGGTTTAGGATCATTGATGAAGTGTAGTGCAATTGCGTCTCTTGTACGCTAAGATATTTGAATATAATCTCTAAAACAAAACTGAAGTCAGATTTGTATGTAAATTATATACAAATATTTTAAGCCAGGCTAGTATTAATCCTCAACAATATACATCGCGTGTACCCGTTAAGGAGTATGAGATGGTGTTGGAGCCTGCAGAGTTTCCTTGATTGGACATTTCCGTTCGTTCCAGAGTTTCGTCTCCAGATGCTACTGCGCCACCCGCGCCTGCGCCGACGTGATTTCTGCACTTCCGGATTACTTTTGCAGTTTATCAAATACTTTTCCGTACATTTATTCAGTAAGGTGTTTTTAAAATTTTTAGCTCTAGATAAATTAAAAAAGTGTTTGTTTTTAATTATTTAGAGATTTTAGATATTTAAGTATTATTAGATTTTGTAAAAACAAAAAAATGTTTTGTTGACTACAACAACTTATGTATAAACTGTAAATAATGCATAACTATTAAACAATACCTATAAAAGACCACTTAAAAAAGAAAAAAAAAAAACATTGTAGGGTGGAACGACTACATCGGCAAATGAGTAACCTGTATAAATAAATTACCATTGAACCTAAGTAATTGAACTAATATTGGGTTCATCGTTTTGAAAGGTATGGAATAACCATTATTTTTACCACATCAACACTTACATATTTAACTTTTGAGGTTTACTAATTTCGGCTTTATATTTATATGATTTTTTCGACTTTTTCATAAGGTTACGTTCTGTATTAGGCAACTATCTTACGTTAGGCCTAGACTTAAAAATATAAATACTGGACCAAGGCCTTCAAAGGAGGAAAATAAGAAAGTTTTGAAAAAGGCAAAAGACATAAATGTAAAAAATCACAAAAAGGCAATTAAAGTTTGAAGAAAGAAGTAGGTCTGAAACACATTGCATTATTTGTGATGAGACATTTCAATAAAACTGGATACAATGTTCACATTGAAAGGCTCCCGAAAACTGTGCTCAGCTTGAGGACAGCCATCTCTATTATAAGTGTATGATATTTATGTTGGGCGCGAAGCAAAGAAGAAAAGACTTTAAATGGAAACACCAACAATGTTTTGAGCCAAAGTGATCTTAATTTTGTGACTTTGAAACTAGATTTCCTTTATTAAGGACTTAAGGTTATCAGCTAAAAAACTGATGGTGAAAACCAATTTTTTATTCTTATAGTTAAGTTTTTTTATAGTGTTGAAACAATTTGTAACGATAAAAGTGTGTTTTCAGGCTGCAAGTGGTTTTACTTTAGCTACAAGCAGTTGTAGTTAACCCTGTCCGGTACTACCCTCCAAAAATCAAATGGGCCCAAAAGTAAGGTTTAGAAAAAGTGTGGAAGAGTGATACATTCATTCATACAATAATTATTATATTAAATGTGTGTATAAATAACATTTCAAACTTTGATATTTTGCATATTACATTATCATTTCTTTTATCACTAATTAGAAAATAAAAAAAAGCTTAAGTGTCCGATACTACCCGACCTTCCCCTACTTTTGTGCTTTTTATTTTTTTCATTTTCTCTCTTATGATGTTCAAAAACCTAAAAATAAATAATGGGAGTTAATTATTGATTACGTTAAGTTTTTTACAATTCTTTCAACAATTTACAACCTACCCATTCTGTCCGATACTACCCGACGCGAGCTTGTCCGATACTACCCGACTGACATGGTCCGCCATTTTGACTACCACTTCCATAATAACCAAACTAAAATAACCATTCACCTACAAAACAAAGTAAAGCCTCTTTACTATCAAATAGTGGTGTTGAATCATAAAAGTATTTACTCAGTTTAGCACACTGATGTCTCAAACATACGTACGTGCACAGAAATTGTCACAAAAACAAAAAGAAATGTCATAGCGCAGACGATTATTGAGGCACGAAACGCATAATGGCGCTCACATAGTCTTTCTCCTTGGTGCTTCTGCTGATTTCCTAGTCAGTGCTGTCTCTAGCGGCAAAAGCTGGAAACAGCGTTTGTCCGATACTACCCGCTGTCCGATACTAGCCAACCTTCCCCTATACAGTAGGCCTATCTCCTCCTGTATAATATTCTGTTAAATATACGAATGAGTGACAACCAATACACAAGAGAGTAATAAGGTACCTATTTTTGTCCATAATTTATTTTCCTTTCATCTTTATCTTATTTATCTACAAGATTTTTACCGCAGCTTCGTTTGCGTTATTGACGTCAGGTCTAGCTCGGTCGCTACGCTTACTCGCTGTCACGTTTATGTCCACATATAAGAAATCGCTGGAATACCTAAAAGTGGATTTTTCTATTGAATTTGTTCCTAAGCAACAAATAAATCTATATTTATAAAAGAGGAAGTATGTATGTATATATGTATGTTGCCTATGGACTTTAAAATCGCTCGACAGATTGTGATGAAACTTTCAGGCATTATTAAGCATATTCAAGGATGGTTTGTGTGAAGTTTGGTGCAAATCTGTCCAAAGGGCTCTGCCCCAGAGAGCATACAATAGTTTGTAAAAAAATCTGAAAATCTCTATTTTAGCTATTGTTATTGGTTTCTAAGAAACAAATACAATGAAAGCGTGACAGCGAGTGAGCTTAGCGAACGAGCTCAACCTGATGGTGAGTGAGCGAAGAAGTGACGGGAAACAGCTAGTAAATAATGAAATAGATTTTTTCATTTTTTTACTGACAATTTTACTATCTTTTGTAAAAAAAATTTTAAAATAAAAAATATCCTACTTTTGTTACCTCCAAGAATATGTGAATAAAGTTCCATGATGATCGGTTGAGTATTTTTCGAGTGACAGAGTAACAAACTTTCGGATATTCACATTTATAATATCAGTAGGGATTAATACGTGATGCACAAATACGGGAGGAAGCTTTCAGGTATCCTTAAAGTAGTGAGCGCCTTCAGAGCGACTGCAGGCAATCTTGACACGTCTTCATATTGCATTTTCAGGCGCAATGCTCTCTGCTTCTGATGGCGTTGGAGACCGTTGTATAATTTCCATAAAACACATAACTGATAACTACTTAGTTTATTTATGTGCTTATGTTTAATTTTGTTTAAATATGTTTAACTATTGTATTTTTTACACAATTTAAAGTTAAAATGTTTACACTTTTTTTAATGTTGTACAGAATCTTGCACTTAATCAGTGTTTCAAAATAATGGTAAATTTAATTAACATTCAAAGCTGACAGCTAACAATCAATTGGTAATCGAAATAAATAAATTATATAGTGTGAAACGGGAGCTCGTGTAAGACTGTTCTAATATGAAATAAATCCGACAAGGCCATTCAACAACCCCACATTAGTTCAAATATTTTGGGTGCTATGTTATAATTTTCTATCTGACAGAGTTAGGAGTTACATATTGTATGAGTAAAATTGCTATAGATCTAGAATACACATCAAAGAAGGTATTCGAGACGTACTAATTTAAATTGAAATATATTATGAATCGTGTTTACAGTTTTCTGTTGGAATCAGGTAAGCAATTAATATATTTTTTAATAATGTCAACATTCAATGGTTACATTATCAGTTGTAAAAAAATATTTTCCGGCTCGTAATCAGTTGGCTTAGGCATGAAGACTACATTTTAAAATGCATTATTTTTACATTGAATTTTTTACTTCATCAGATTTTTTTTATATGAAAGTAAATTATTAAATTGCAAAAATATAAATAAAAGGTTTTATTGCAAACAAAAACATGAGCGAAGCTTTATCTTGAAGCAACTTATGGATTCCAAGTGGGGAGCGGAATGCCCGCAACCTTATATTAAACCACCTGCAACTCGGCCATGCTGACGTTTCCTGGTCTACTGTTTGTATTATTTTTGTATAGGAAGTAATAAAAATCCCACATGTGTTTAATAGTTTCTTAATGATGTAGATGCTATAATAAATAAAATAAGTAAATATATTCCACAAGAAAAATGTTCCTTTTGTTGACACTATAAGTTTTCTGTTATATCATGCCGGACGGTCCACCATGAGTCGTAAGAAAAAAAATTTAAGAATAAGTTTATATGTACATGAAACTTTAAAACTTATAAAACATGTCTTAGATAGTAGGGTAGGCTACAAAGGTGCAAACTTGACCTGAAATGGATGACCGGGTTGGAAATGGCAGGCAATCAACCTTTTCTATTAAACGCATATAGACGAAAAATTCTTTATGCCATAACTTCTGACATAATCAAACTTTTGAGGTAGATTTTGTGGAATTTGCTCGGATGTCAAAGCCGTTAAAAATTACTAGTATACGTGTTGCTCGAAATCGAGCAATTTATTTTAATATAATACAAATGTAACTTTTAGCTCTAAATCAATGACATCCGACCAATCTAATATTGTGAATATCTTTAGTCACCAAAACTACACGTATTTACAACTGATTATTAACAGATGTTTAAAATGCTTTATTCAATCCCAATGTTATTTAAATGGAAAATTTTGAGATTTCAATGGTGGGCAGAACCTTTATTTTCAGTCGGATTCTCATCAGTTTTTGGCGGAAACAAATACAGACCAAGCCCTATCCAACGACACCAAAAACTTGAAAATCAGTTGAAAATTGTAGGAGTTCTCAAGACATAAAACCCTTAACGTATCAAATAAGTATAGAAGATATAAGATGTACGATATGATGAAAGTTTATTCGAGACTTCCTATAACTGATATCTCCAAAGCAAATCCTCGAGAAAAGTACATTGGAATTGGTCACATAATGACATTTGTAATTGTCTGATGTAAGCATGAGTTATTCAATAAAAATAATTCAATAAAATAATAATTAAAAATAAAATAAATAAAATTGTTAAATAAATTGTTATGAAATAAAAAAAAGATGTATGAAAACATTAACCAAAATACAGTCCTTAGTTCAAATGTTTGGGCGAATTTGAGACATTTAGGTTGAATTAGATTTTACAACAGAGTCCCAGATGTCAGAAATGTCAGAAAGGTAAGTGGAGAGTAAGTCGGTGGTTTAATTCACTTATATGATTTTTATAAATGACTCGCTCAATCATCCATTTGAAGGCTGGTTTGTGGTGCTGTACTCTGCCCTATGAACTTTCTTTTAATAATGTTATTTAACTTCGCTTAAATTAGATTTTTTTCCAATTCCTATGGAGGGTCAACCTCATGATGTAACAGAAACCTGACAGCCCCTTTAGATGAAGAAATTAACTGCAATAATTCAGAAAATACCAAGTAGGTACTTTTGTTCTTTCAGTAAAAACTCATGAACGGCGTACCTGCTTATGACAAAAAAACCCTTAAGTTCAACTTTATCGTGAACCGTTAATATATGATAATGAAAAATACAGAACCAATTAAATATCAAAATTATTTTGATAAAATAACCTCAGCTGTGTTTTATTCAACGTGATGTTTTACCTAACTTTGAAAATAGAAAATGATTCTCCCACAAGAGGATATTAGCTGTTTATCACCAACCCCCCTCCCCCCTCCCACCACTACACCCCCAGCATAAATCAGCCCGAAGGATAAAGCATGCGACACTTCTCCAATAGTAACCGGTAACTTCTATTTCCTTTACCTTAAAGTATTAGCCTATATTCGTTTTTTTTTCAAACGAGGATACTACACCGTATGTGAAACAATTGTTCTTCCTTATTTGATCGACACAGAAAAGTGCATTCAATTTAATTGTCAGTAAGCGTAAAATTATACTACGTTCAGGAAAGGAATGACAAATCAAAGTTATTTATTCATTTATAATAATGCACAGAAAGGGAAATTGTTTAAATTCTATCTATAATGACGCCATTTATTTTCAGTTTAAATTCTCTGCTCCGAAACTAATTCATCCAATTTAATGCAATATTATTTTGATAATGTGTCACCTAAAATTTATAAAACACATGGAGCAATGGCAAAAATAAATTCTTCGCCAACCTAGCAACTGTTCTATCAAGGTTAAATGAATAGTAAAAATATTTTAGTAATCATAAAATCATAAAAGTGAATCTTCTTAAAACATATTTTAACCACCGGATAAAATAATAAGCCGTACTATACCTAAAATTATTTAATTTTACCATAACACACAATATGGTATAAAACACATTGAACGCAGTGGTACTTACTGAACATTAGATCCGCTTCTCCACGTGCCAGGACTGATAATTACCTAAAACAGAGAAAGGCCAACTTTAATTTTTAAATGGGAAAATTGTAACAGGACCTACCTTTGATTGTTTTGAAAATCTAATATTAGATTTAAAAATCTAAATTAAACTAATAGGATCACCTAGATACAAGATATATCACAAGAAAATTTCATTTCCATAGATATCTAGATTCTACTTTTATTTATTTTTAATTTTTTCACTATTCTAGGTGGGCTACTTTAATTTCACAAATGATTACTTGATGAATGAAATTTAAGAATTCTTCCATTATGTATTTGAAGTGATGACATTTTAGTTCACAACTTAAAAATGGAGGTTTAAGAAATTCATTAAGTTAGAGAAATTTCCATAGTATTGTAAAAATGTTATTCTTCAGTATAGACCTTTTACAATTATTTTTTTGTATGACTGACTATTTAGGGAAAATAAAAAATACTGTGTGTGTATTCATGTATAAAATGTTTCGTTTTGAGGAAGCCAAAACAAGTAGTTTATATCTGAGACAGCCGTTGTCAGCAGGGTGATACTATTGATATGAATCGTTTCCCCAAACCCATATGCGATTCTATTGTATTTTATTCTTTTTCCAGTGGATTTATCGTACACTGTGGAAAAATATACTTTTATATATTTAGAAATTTATGTTGAGTTGAAAGGTTTTTAATATTTTTTTAGCGAATAGAAAGTTTTTGTTGATAACGAACAACGATGTTTTATGGAATCATTTTCAATAGTAACAATGAAAATGTATATGTCCAGTTATAGTTTTTTGTTTTGCTAAAAGTTTATTGAAGAATTTACTCCTTTATGGATTAGTTCAATAAAATAATTTGTGAACACTACGAACGAAACTATTTGTTACTATATGATATACTTTGCGTTGTTGTTGTTGTTTTTTTTTTTTACTCTCACCATTTACCATAAAACTTTTATGCTATGTTCAGTGGCAGTAGATAACCGTTTTATCTCAGTAATAGAATGTTTGGAGGGCAAGTCTGCGGCAAATTATAATTAGAAGCTACGCAGTCTCGCCATTAAACAATACTGCCCCTAGTCACGGACGCGGCAACGCCGACCGCCGCCCCTGCCGGCCGCGTGTACACTGTACAGGCCTTGGTTTAGGGGCGAATAAGGCGAACAAAATAAGAGAAACACTATCGAAGAAATATGCTGAAAAAGACAGTCATTCGTTAAAAGTGCATGTTTCTTAATTTAACATCTGCTTGGTGGAAAATAATATTTAAGAGTGTAATATGCCTTCTTTCTCAGTTCTGAGTGTTTAATACTCTTTTTACAGTATTATTTGTAATTTGTTGTAAAACCGGTTAACTCAATAAGGTACAATCATCTAGTTTATTAGATCCATTATAGATAGATTTTTTAATTAATCCAAAATAAAACGATTATCTTCGGGATTGATGTAATAATAATGTTATGTTACATAAATTCAGGTTTCTGTTAATAAATATTTTGTTGCCGTTCAATATATACGAATAAAATGTTTCGATTGAATTAAATTACGACTTTCATTGCCGTATGAAAATTAATCCTTTGCTTAACTAACTATATGAAACTGAAATAACTATATGGCTAATGACAACATAGATATTACCATAAATATTATTCCTGTATTATGTGGCAAAAGGGCATATTGGTATAATGCTTGAGTTTTAATTAAAACTTAAAGATAACAATAAAAAATGTGGTAAAAGTCTAAAATATTTTAAAGTCGATAAAACTAGTATTTTTAACATACTAAAATTGTTTTTATAAAAAGCTTTAACTCAACAATTGTTTTATATAAAGGTTCAATCTATAGTACCAATTTATGGTTCACTGAGCCATAATTTTAATTATAGTAACGAGGCCCTTAAGAAGATTTTGGTGTCCCGGTTTGGCATTTCCTTTGACGCTTGTTAAATATCAACGCTCTCCGACAATGACGGTGGTGAGCGAGTGGGGGGAGGGAGGTTGGGGAGGCAACAAGTAGAGGCAAAGTAGAGATAATCGCTCTGTTGGTGTTGTAAACGCATTTAATAGGTATAACATTTAAAAATTTCTAGTAAATGTTAAACTTCCTTAATAGGCCTATAGGATAAAAATACCAACAGACCTTTATAATAATGCTATTTTTGTGGAAATGTATTATGTAATGACATTAAATCACCGGAGTAAAATAAAAACAAATAATATTCTGTTAAAAATATTTCTTGAAATGAAAATTAATAAAAGAGATGAACTTTTTAAAATATTTTTTAACAGATCAGCACATTAGAAAATTGCTTTGCTGGCAAAAATTGGAAATTGAAATATCTTACGGCTTAACAATATAAGTAACGTGTACAATAACATTAGGTTGGGGTCGGCTAATGTTAGCCCCTATGGCACTATAGAGTGCATAGTAATTTGTGTAAGTCTGTACATAATTATGGTTGGGAAGTCGAACATAATTATGGTTGGAGGAGAGAGGCTGAACTCAGGTTAGCTAAATGCCTTGAGGTAGTCTGGGTTTAAGTCGAAGTTTGATGGTTGACCGGTGTTGAAAGATTGAATCCTGCTTATCAAACGAAGTTTATTGAAGAAGTTTAATAAACACTATTGACAAATTTCAATGAGAGCCAACAACCAGATGAATTAGTATTTTATTTATTTAATTGTTATTATGAGTCATTAGAAATGATAATTCATCTTAAACCAAGCATGGTTCAAATGAAAGAATACACATGATGCAGTTAATTTTAATACAGTCAAACTTTTAAGGATGCTTGAATTTTAATTAAAACTTAAAGCTAAACAATCAAAATGAATAATATTTTAAGAAAAAAGTACATTGCATAGAAAATGGTGAAAATATCTTGATATCAATAAATTATTAATATTAACTATTATGAAAGATGAAATAACATAATTTTAAAAATCACAGAAACAATTTTATCGTTAAAACTATATAGGCTAATAACCAATTATTTTGAATGAGAAGGAACACTGGCGTTCAAAGAATAATGTGAATAATTTTAATAACCACAATAAAAAATAAAAATATTAAATACATGTTTTGTTTGCTTTTTTGAGCAGATTTTCAATGTTCTACTAGGACAAAGTATACAAACCAAATTATTGCCTTCCTTATTTTCTTGCCCAGCGCAATCATTGTGTATTATTAAATTTGAAAATAAATAAAACAAACTAATGTCTTTCGTGGTCACATTGTTTATTCGTCATGTCCCCTGCTCTGCGTCGCTCCCGTCGGTACATTACGCCCTTGGCTACGCCTCGCCGTGCTGCGGCTGCGGTGCATGTCGCATGATCGTCTGGCCCATGTGATCGATCAGTCCAAGGTCGGGAGCGGCACGGCGAGCGCCGTCTCCCGTCGGTCTAGACCGGCCAGACAGACAGACAAACAGTCAGACAGACGAGCAGACGACATTACGATCATCGACTCGACAACATTACTGCTGAAAAACATAATGTCAGAGGCACCCTTGTTTTGAGGATTAACTTTAATCCTATATTCTATTACGAGTAAGGTATATTTGTATATATATGTAAGTAATAAAGTAATGTGTATGTATGACGTAACGCATTTAAACACAGATCTCATAACTGCTCGAACGATTTTCTTCAAACTTTGCATATAACTTAGTTCTTTGATAAAAATAATATAAATGCAGGTCTTCATGATAGGAAAAATCGTATTTGTTTATATTCTTCAATTTTAATTTAAAAAAAAATTTATTTATGGAGTTAAAAATCAAAACAAAGAAATATTACCACGTGTTATAGCTGTTATACCACACAAGATGTACAAAGTATATTTTATACGAGTTTCAGTATAAAATTGTGGTTTTGCATGACAGCCAGTTACTAAATTATGGTTACCAGTTACTAAATTATACAATGGTAGGGCCTACTACTTTGTAATAAAAATAATTTATTATTCTCTAAATCGTACTTCACACTACTTGCTATAAATGTTTAGATAAAATAAAAGTCATGTAAAAGTATAAAACAAATAATCAATATGAAGAATTGAATTTGAATAAAGAAAAAAAAAACACTATACCCCGTTCAAAATAAATGTGCGGTCGAAATGCATATTTCAATTCCCCCATTTTCTCCCGTTCCTCCCGCTGCCAACAAACCAACCAATCGCAATCACTAACAATTTGTACAGCTGTTTAGTATCTTATGTCACTTTATGCCAATGTTTTGCTTTTTCGTAAACAAATATTCTTATTTTGACGTTTGAGATGTAAAAAGAAGCGCTTGCAATGGCGACGAGGTGAAATAACATGTTCATCAGCGCTATTTTCTACTCTGAATTTCAAGAGCGAAATTAAAATAACATATGATTTTGAAGAAAATCGGGGAATTAGGAAAGGTATTTAGGGGATTTCCCTTATAGTGGGAAATAAAATTTTGTCTTTCGACCGCACATTTATTTTGAACAGGGTATAGTAAGAATTACGAAAACAGCTATTAAAAATAATGAAAATCCACGTGTTACAGATTCAACATGTGTCTAAACAAACAAATATACACCAGAGTGCAACACCCATAGGCTTAAATTGAAACAGTCTGAAAGGTTGAATGAGCGAAGTGAACGAGCTCCTCGTGAAGATGGGTGAGCGGAACGAACGAGCTCATCTTGAACAAGAAATAGGCCTTTTTGCACTGGGCATTTTAGCGCACTGTCTGTAACTGATATTACTATAAATAATATTACTGTTTGAGTTTCCCGAGCAAATTTTCGTCCCCCAGGTACTTGATTTTATAAGTGTAACTTTCACATTGTTGTTACAAAGATAAGAAACACCAAGATTGAAAATTATTAACCGAGAAAAGACGACGAAACAATAACTTAATTGCTCAGTGTGCTTTGTCAAAGACCGAAATGTATAGTGTTAAGATTAAATCAAATAAACTTATGAATAAAATCAATAAAATTTAAACAAATTGTTTAAATGTACAAACATCAAAGTAAAATATGCTACCATAGATGAAATATAATACAATATATTTCAATAATATACAATAGATGTATTATCACTGATGCTAATTATACTTTTATGTTCATTGAGGGGGTCACTTGATAAAGCTAGACATTCACTAAGATAAAACACATTTGTTATACATGAAAAAACTGATGTATTTTACTTTAAAATAAGAAGAATAAAGTTTTTTCTGTAAACTATTATGTGTTGTGATCTAAATTGTACGTAGTGTAAGGATCGACTAACGGTCTAGTTTGGTCTAGTGGTCTAGGCCGGCTCGGGGAAGGGGTGACGTCACTATATTATTGATCAGCTTATCTGTATTCCTGGAACATCTTTTCCGTCGTTTTATCTTAGGGCTACTTTACCCGAATATTGGCCTTTTACTAAGGTTTTGACACTTATTGTTGTGGAAAGAGCGATCTTTCACTGAACAGCAAACCAAAAGGTTATACCAGGGTTTATAACAATTAATTTATAACCAGTCGTGTCATCGTGTCTAATTAATGTACATAATGTTTCAGGGCTTCATGATAACTAACTTATTGCCGACGGAAAAAATAACGAAAACAGTCATTAAAATGCCATAAATATTTTTTCCTCCACCTACTATCTAAAGCCGTATTTTACTCCTTGGAATAGAGTAGTAAAGTATTAATTTCTATCCCATGTGACTTGAATACTTAATCTTTCTACCTAGGGAAAACTCGAGTTTTTTCGTACCACGGGGCTAAAGTTAGTTACATAAGAATAACATTAAAAGAGAGATTAAAAAGAACATGAGCCACAGTCAGCTGTTACTTGTATTTGTTTCGTTACTCATTGTTGACTAATAGCAGCTGTAGCTGCTGCTCACCTGCTGACCATTCAGTCAGCAGTGGGTGAGCAGCATCTCTAGTATTAGAGATGGCCGTGGCAGTGTAGGTGTTTGTTTACATTTTGCTTGGGTAGGCTATTAACCTAAGAAGTCCAAAACATACGTGTAAAACTTTTGACTAGGCTTAAATTATATTTTGTTTTTTTCGTGTTCTTCAAAATTGATATGGCCTACCTTGTGTGTTATTTATGTTGATGTGACAGATCCAGCTTGACGGAGCAAGGGATCATATGAAGGTAAAGTTAAATTATCTACGGTAGGCCTATTAGGCCTAAATTTTATTCGTGTAGGTGGAGGAAAAATGTTGTGTGCATCAAGGGACTAAAGTACTTTTCTCCCTCAGGGAAATTGTCGCCCTCGGCTTCGCCTTCGGGCGACAACACTTTCCCTTCAGGGAGAAAACATTGTACTTTAGTCCCTAGAAGCACAAATAACTATTCCCATTTGTCGAATTGTGAGTATAATTACTATAGAATAGATGTTTAATGGTTCAATTACTAATACTACTCATGAATGGAAGGGGCTAACCCTAGTTTTATTATTAAAATTGGTACGATTATTGAAGCTAAGCTATCCCCAACTAGTATGTTAATTTAGTCTATTTAAACTTGATAGCTGACATGTTTGTTTTACAGTATCGGCACAGAACTAACACAAGACGACAACTCTAAATCATATACTAAGTATCCAAATTATACATTATACATGCGGTACCTATAAAAATTGACTTTACTTTTGTTGTTTATAAAAAACAAACAAACATACAAAACATACAGCTTCTTATGGGCCGTTGCTTGGCTTGGTGTTAACAAAATTTTTCCGATTTAAATTACACACTATCTAGTTTGTGTTCCTTATCACCTTATCATTTGGATACCCACGATTTTCGGTTGGTTTTTCTTTCTAAAAATATAAGTTTATATTTTGCATATTTTTGTGATTATTTTCACAATGGTCAAATAATAAGTAGTTTCATGGGAGGATATCATCAGCTTTCTATGAATGAGAAACCGAGATACATGTTGTTCAAAAAGTGTTAAGAATTATTATTGGTATCGTCTTGAAAAGTTTTAACAGCCATATAACAATGATTTTGGTGTAGAGTATTTGCTTACACTAAAATGCCTCTTTTTGAAGCTTAAATAAATTGTGGACCTTCTTACATTCTGTAATTTTGCAAGAGTAAGAAGAGTGAGACCAATGACTTAAGACTCTAAATAACTGCCCAAACAACGATGAAATCTGATAACAAAATCATTGAGGGCTACAGCGACCCAAACGGTCCTTAAGGGAATGGAACAAATGGAAGGATGTTAATATTATATAGCTAATTTTAAGGATTAAAAATTATAAAGGTACCTAATTGAGGTTTTTCAATATATGAAATGAAAGAGGTCGGGGTGAAAAGTGATAAGCATAATTTTTGTTATTTTGGGATATCGAAAGTTGAAAGTTTATCTAAATCCATAAATAAAGTTTTAGTGCAGACATCTAACCAAACGTTTTTAATATTAAGGTCATTAAAATTAAAATGGAGGTAAAACCCTACTATAAAAAATGGCCATTTACATAAATCGGCACTGAAATATGATGGCTGGCATTTTATTTCCCATTATAAAACACATTAATTTTGGTTGTTAAATCTCAGATTTTTAGCCAATTTTACTGTTATTACCAGTGTAACATAAGCCTAAATAATTGTTATTTGTCATAATTTCACTTAAAGTTCATTTACTGTATATTGCAAAAAGTTAAAAAAAACTGGTAGAACACAATTAAAAATTTAATTTTGTTTAAAAATAGTTAGCTAAATTTAGGGGTAAAAAAATGCCAAGCATGTTTTTTTTAATTGTCTGAAACTCAGTGACAGCCATCAAAAATTACTTTTTTGGTTTATTTTTACTAGGAACCATTTTCCACCAGGATTACAATAAATTTTGGTGTAAAATAACTGTTGATTATTTGAGTGTGAAAGTACAATAAAGCTGATATGCATGTACTTATAACACCTGATGCTGACCTACATTATACAAAGTATAGGTTAAAGTGAAAAATAATGCCAAGCAACACTCAACTTAAAACGTGAAACATAATTTTTTCATGATGGATTGTATCCTCCGGATTACCAATAATTACAATTAATGGTTTAAATACCTGAATAACGGTAATCCTATTATTGCACAAGCGACCAGTTTCGACTCGTTCCAGGAGTCATCATCTGGTTTCTACAAAGATTTGGTGGTTCTCTTCATCTGAAGATCGTCAATGATTAAAGATCTCTGACGATCTTCAGATGAAGCGATGAAGCGAACCACCACATCTTTGTAGAAGCCAGATAATGATTCCTGAAACGAGTCGAAACTGGTCGCTTGTGCAATGATAGGATTACCGTAATTCAGGTATTTAAACCATTAATAAATTTCTGAGTCATTTAGTTAAAAAAAATAGGGTTACTGTCAGAATCATCAAACTCTGCATACAAGTCTTCGTAGTTTTCATAATAATATTTGTGATTTTTCTCCATTTGTGTGAGGACCTTGGCACTGTCTTTCCCAACACTTTGATCACCACCAGCTGGGGAAATAAAATAAAATAAAATAATTATAATATAATAAAATCAATGCAAACACAGAAAGCACACATTCTAGTGGTGATCTTTAAATCTGATCAATACTTTTTGTAGTTTATTCTGTTTACTCATAAATAGCACTGTCAACTCAATGTGGACAAAAAAAATGCATGATAAATTGACACTCTTTTACCCCGACCCCTTTAAAGTAATCTATTACTGCTCAAAATTTGTTTCAGATTTTTGTTAGGGAAAAATGCATTCATCTACCTTCATCTTACTGACTCGTAAAAAACCATTAAAACATAAATAGTGTAATAGAACCATTCATTAGTGTAATAGAACTTGTGCCTTAAGATCTAGAAATCACTTGAGTTGAGACGGTAGTCTCGGTACTGTAGAGATCCAACGGCAACAGAGTATTCCTAAAAGAAAGTGAGATCAAACGTTCATTATCAAGAAAAAAATCGTGCTCACTCAGCTACAGCCGATCAGCTGTTTCCTCAGCTAATGTAGTTCGCGGGATCTGCGACAGGCGCGCCAACAGTCAAGAGCGGAACGAGTATCGATTACTTGTTTGAGAATTTTCCCACCCGGAGCAGCAGTGTACACGCAGTTGCCGACAAGAAGATTGAGGTTTTGTAGACAATATTACCGAATCTATGTAAATACAACAGTAGAATTTCTGGGCAATAGAAAATCTGGATGCAGAGACAATTATTAATTATGAGAAGATTTTAATAAACGCCTTCTTTCACAGCCATTTATTTTCTTGACACTGAAGAAAGTTTTTGTAGAAGTGCAGTGTATACCCCCGAACCGAAGTTTTTTTTTTATTGTAAGGTTGTTGCAATCGAATATTTAAACATTATATTATGTCCCTTTTCATACTCACAATCTAATGCAAGGCCGCTGTTGACTATAGAAATCGGCTGATTACAATGTTGGTCATCGTTAAAAAATTTTCTTTAGGTTTCAAATATACATATTATTATCGACTTCAAATAGGCCTAAATATTATAAAACAAATGTACGAAGTACTTGATTTTATGCTTATTGATAAATGCTTGATTTTGCATATAAAAATCATGGCAAACCAAAAAGCATTAGATTTGTATAGTCAACACCACTATGAGTTACTTGGTGTCAGCTTCGTATTCCTAATTCATATCAATTAAATTTCCTGCCCGGATTCTCCCAGTAGGTATCTTTAAAGAATTTGTTAATCAGTACTGATAAACTAAGATATGTAGTGAATAATTGTAGACTTTCAACATGTAGGAACCTCATTTTGATTGTAATATCAATCTTCTATTCTAGCACAATTTATTATGTTAAAGGGGAGTAATTTATCCCCTGAAAATATCTAGATAATATTCAGTAGTTAACTTAATTCTAACGTTAACGTTTTTTTTTCAAATTCATTTATTATCGCAAGCGCAATTTGTTTACATAGCAGTGCTTGCTTATCTCTTTAGCTTTAAAGCTAATTGAGAGAAAAATACATTATTTTTACTTTATAATACTTTAAATCTAACAACTTTTTTATATTTTAATTCAACAATGTGAGAAATCATCAACAATAAATATATTTTTTAATAGATAAAGTGAGATAACGTTGAAATATACTATATTAATGAAATAAAAGTAACATATGCATTGAATCTAAACCCAAATTCAACAATAACTATCAACAAACAAAATATTGTAAATGCAAAATATTGAAAGTATTGGTTCGTAATACAGACCAAAATTTAGTTGAATATTTCATTAGATATTTGTCAAAAACGTTAGGATAGAAACCTAAGAAATGTATCTGTCTCTTTTTTTTTCTTTTTTTTTGGGGGGGGGGGGATTTGTAGCTTAAGATAGTTAACAAATTATATTGTACAGCCTACTGTCCCATTTTAATGGTTGAACAAAATGTACAAAGAATATCGATAATATTGTAGGAATACAAGTTTTTTTATCTAAGTTTTACTTTAAACGACAAGGATTATAAATAAGACTGCCTTGGCCATCTTCTAGGAATGGTTGGCGAGGAAGCGGCGAAGAATGCTAATGAGAATGGAGGACTTAACATAATTATTAATTAGATCAAAAAGGTCACCAGATGAACTTCAAACGACAATATATATATGCTTAAAATTTATACAACAAAGTTGGTAAAATATACAATTTAATTAATTTAAATTAATTCCTATTTAATAATATTACGTAATTATGTTTATGTAACTATGTTGTTATTATTATATACAATAATTAATTATTTTAATTTACATTTTATCTAATATTATGATTATTTATTTTAAACACAAATTTGTTTTACGTTTGGACTGCTGCGGTGGATATTGACGCTTAAAAATGACCAAAATATGTCCCTTTTGCAAGTTCTTTGACAATAAAAAGTAATTTTTATGTGAAGGGATAGTGGAGCTATCCCAATGATAACTTAATTTAAATCAATGGCCGAGTTCCAAGTCAGAATAATATGATGCAATTGAAACAAACTATGAATGGTTACTTGTTTTTTTTCTGTTCCCTGTGGCCTCGGGGGTTCTTGGTGGATTTAGTGCTGGTTTATGGTTTCCTACTGGTACTACTTACATAGGTAAGATACGTAGGCCTACCAACGAGCGTATTGTTTTGGTCAAGATTCGAAAAACTGAGCTTAATAATGGTTTATTATATTCCCGATTTCAAAAGGTGTTTTTACTTGTTATTGTTGTACCGGATGAACCCAAGTGGTTATTATAATTCTATTCTCTCAAGGAAACAACTAATGCCAAACGAACAAAACCAACACAGTGAGCCGCGCCGTAGACCTTATCATACCCATTTCGATGATTATGATACCGATTAATTCATTATGAAATTAAATTTAAGAGAGAAGCCCTTTACAAAATCTTTTTACCAATCATCTTTTCTGAAATGACTGCGGAATCCCCCAAAGTTGACCGCGGGTGCGCCGGTGCAGTGGGTCGCCCCCGTCTACGGTGCCCCCCGTGGTCGCGTGCTCCCAGGCATTACCCGGGCGCGGTGACAGCGGCATCCTCCCGCCTGGGGCGGAGCTGCCTGGACCCGCAGCCATTTGCAGCAGTCTTATCATACACAAATATCAACGGAATCATCTCCATTGAATTTCGATTCTTGAGCAAAAACAATTCAGATTTACAAGATATACAAATATGCATTGCAGTGATACACATTAATACCTTTATTAATAATATACATAGTTTGAAAAGACTAAATCATCTTTATAGATATTATATCCGTGCCATAATTCAAAATGCAAGTTTTTCAGATCGCAAAATCCTCTACTTTTTTACTTAGTGATGTAGAACTTAAATCTTTAACTTAGTACTCTAAAAAAGACAATATTAAATTCTCTACAGGGTTGTATTTTGTAACAATTTACACCCTTAAAAGTTTTCTAAATTTTTACTGCTTTGTCATTTAAGTTATTTCTTTCCTACCAAAAAGAAACAATTAGAGACCGTTTGCAGAGAAATCGCCCATAAAATATAACTAGGGCGCACCTGTTATTTAATTATCATAATAAATCAGAACTAAATCGAGCCTCTGAGTGGAAAACAGCATCCGGCCAGAGCTTTCATTAAAAATTCAAGAGCAAAACTTCGATCTGTTGCAATTCGTGACACAATAATCCTTTTATAAAGTCGGGGTTATTTCGGAGACAAAAGGCTTCATAACTGTTTACAAATATTATTATTTAAACGGTTGACTAAAGCAGAGCATTCTATAAAGAAAGGTATGCTTAAATTCTTCCAATTTTTAACAATGTAATATTTATATAATTCTCAAATAATATAACAATGTATCACTTGATCACTTTGTAAGACCCTGACGGCTACCGCTACCAGGGCATAATTAAAGGCAAATATGAATTGAGGATGAGTGTACAATCAAGGCCAACTACACACCTGGCCGGAGTGCTCAGAGAGATGACGTCACAGCAGTGGTGTGCCAGCTGATCCATGTTGCCAAAAGCGAGTAATTTACCCAATTTTCGGGGATCTAAGCGGATGTTGGGTAAATATTTCTTTATTTTAGGGGATTTCCAGGTAATTATTAGGCGAATTGCATCAAAATCGCGGTGCAGTCCCGGTAGATCCGAGTCCCGGTAGATCCGAATTCCAAAGTAACCCTAATTAGTCCGGTCGCTACCTCGGGGGAGAGTCCCTTTAGATCCGCGCTCTCCGTGAGGGTGATTAGACCCCTCCCGCCTTCTTGGAAAATCGCTCAGCAGCAGAGTAGCCGTGTGAAATAAAACTTTCCTTCTTCACTGGTAGGCATAAACCTTAAAAATTGTCGCCGATACTGTAATTGGACATGAAATTAATTGTTTAAATTGTTTTTTTACACTTAGAAGCATAAGGGATGAGGAAAATTAAAGAAGTAGCCTATGATAAGTTCATTGTTAGCACCACCCGAGATTGCGTGCCCCTTTGTGAAAATGGTACCTCAATGAGGTGGGGCTGTCGTATAGTCTCGCACAAACATAGGTCTACACAACGCGGGGTAAAAGACCCACGGACGCCATGAACCCGCACGAATACCAGCACAAAAGTTTTATAACATTTAAATCTATTTATTTATTTTCAGGATGTCTAACTTAAATAAAATAATGCCAACAACAAAATTATACTGGATTATTGGAAAATAACTACAGAATTAAGATACTATGGCATTGTTGTACCCTAGGGAATGTATTCACATAGGGGAAATGTGTTTTGTTTGCGTCAATAATTATATATCAACCAATTAATATCAAACTTGGTATCAAAATAATTGAAATTTTAAAAACAAATTAGTTATGCCAACGAAATTTATTCATATTGTGTTGTATTGAAAATGATACATCAACACTGGGTTTCTAGTGCTTGTTGCTATCGAGTGCAGTCAAGCAATAGTAATAAGAAGGGTTGCCCTCGCCGCCACGCGGATTTAGCGGGAATCGTTAATCCCCTCATTAGGACCACCTATTTGTCGCGGATCTAGCGGGACAGTTTGCTTTCAATTTCATGTCCGGATCTAGTGGGACTCGGATCTAGTGGGAAGACACGCAAAATCGCATCATTTCAGATCAGCTGGCCGCACTAGTAGTGTGACGTTTTATCAAGAGTGGTGGGGGGGGCATTCCCGGCCTCGTGTGTAGTTGCAGTTGGCCTTGGTAGAATGGGTGTGATGATATGTGTAGTTTGGTTTCTGTATAATATCAGCTGATTATTTACACAGGGCTAAATAGCTCACTATTTATATCCATGGCCGCTGGGTCAGTTTCGAACATTAAAAAAGTCACCTACTTTCCCTGGATTGAACCTGCAACCTTCGGTTTAGAATGTGAGCTCTATAACCACTCAGAAAAAAAGCTCTACCCAGACAATAAAAAATATTAAATGACACTAGATCAGTTATAACAAGCACAATAAGTTGATTTTTACTTTGGAATTCTGTTGTAAAAATTGTATCTCGATGGTTGCCTTGTTACGCCATAAACAATGACTGACTGGCGACTAACATGACTAGTCTATTACAATGGGCTCGTATACGATGAACGGCGTGTGTACGCTACCGAGCGGTGGGTGAGAGTGTGGTGTGGGTTTCGTAGGTATCCGGTGACGTGAGAACTACCGGCGCGACATCCACACCGTCACGCCGTCACGCCCTGAGCGGGCCCCGGGCCCCAACACACCGCACATCACACGTGATGCAAGGCCACGCCGGCCCTCCCAGCATCGGCTCGCTGGTATGTCTGCACTGGTGGCATTATTATTGAAAGAAAGTGGATCTTGATCGAAAATATATACAAGAGAAGCACATTTACAATCATTTTGAGAGCAGGCTCTTTCCACCTTGTCTCATTGGAATGTTTCTGCCCTGGTTTCATTATTATTGAGATTGAAAGAGGGGAGATACTAATTAAAAAATCAATAGAAGCATAACTGCAAACGTTATGAAGGATATTTTCTTTGCTTTGACTCCAGGTAAAAAGTTTTGACCGGTTGGTTGCAATGTTACAGTGAGTCTACAAAAGGTAAGGTAACATTAATTTCAAAGTACAGCATAATGAAAGTTATTACAAGAAAAGTGGTTTAAGATAATTTACCCTCAATATTATAGAGTTAGATGAAACCAAAACTGGTAATAATGGTACCATTTGCAGTTGTTTTATAGTGCAACTGTAATAAAAATGTAATAACATTGTCCGATATGTTATTACACATTTAAAATCCTACAATGTTTTCTAAACTACTGCCATACAAGATTGTTTGTAATTAAAAAATCCTGGTTTACTTTTGTACAATGATAAAACTTTCAATCGTCGTTATTACGTTGAAAAATGCAAGTACCATGAAATGGCTCTCAGAGACAATAAAACGTTTCAATAATGCTTCAGAGTCGAGTAAAAGGTCTTTGTCTCAAACCGCTTCAATGCGTAAAGAAAAGCGTACAGGGCACCAACCTCTACAGCTATCAAACGTTTTTGCGCCGGCGCCGCCGCTCCTCGTGTAACTCAGCATCATTTAACTCTCCTTGCATTCAACTTGACTACAATAACAAGCCCTCAATTATTTAATACAATTTAAAATTACTGCAAAATTTTAATAATTCCTGATTTAATTAAACCCTACCTACTTGTAAACCACCTGTGTGATCAATTTTAATTTTATAATCCATATTTGGAACCATACAGGACATTAATAAAAATATGATTCAGTAAAATAACAATTAGATTTAAATGTCAGCAGTTTTTCTTTAAAAAGTAAATAACATTTAATAAATTTGTAGATTATACGTGTTTTGTCTTCTAAAACAAATAATTACCAATCGTGAAATCATCATTTCACTAAGTGGTATTGTAATGTAAACACAAACCATCATCCTTCGAATTTCCGTTGAGAAGACGTTTGATGGATTGCCAATGCATTTCTCAGTTAGCATAACCTAGTTCAATCCCAGACTTGCACTAATTGTTTTATTAAGTAGGGAGAGTGGCAAAGTTTTACCATTACAGAGTAATTGTAATAGACAAAGAAAGCTCAATCACCACTAAAGTGGATTTCCTATTGATTTTTATCGCGGGCGGGGGGGGGGGGGGTTGAATACTGCTATTACTCTAATTATAATTATTTACAATAATATAATTATTTATCTGTTATTTTATAATTTCCTCAAACAGTTGAGTTAAAAAAATTGCCCATCATATAGTTGATTCAACGATGAAAACATTTAGCTGTTATACTCAATCGCTGTAAAAGTTTACTCGCAAAAATTAATGTTATCTCTTATTAACATTTGATGAGCCGCCCGCTGATTTATAACTGATGATGAAATTTAACATACGGATCTTACATATCTTACTCAAAATTAGGTGAGACTAATTATCACTTAAATATTTGTGTCGTTAAGGTTTATGTAAAATTTTTAATACAACACTATTTTATTTTAGTATGTTACCTACTTCAGTTAGATTTTGTGACTATTCACAACACATTGCAGTGGGTTCACATTAAATTATTAATTCTTATTTTGTCATATTACACTCTTGAACAAAAATTTCGTAGATTCGTGTCTTGATTTCACTACTCCATTTGCAACGACATGATGTAGGATCGTTATTTTTTAATATGTACTAACTACCTTGATAAAATTAAAGAAGTAGGCCTAAACTGGACAAGACCCAAGTCCATATGCACTAAACTATAGTGCAATACGAAAGGGTAAAATTATTAAGAACAGAAATTAGCCTGCTGCTCTTGCATTAGCGGCACAAGAATTTAGCTAAGGATAACGTAAATTCTTTCACATTTAAAATAAAAGGTTATAAATATTATTGTTCTTCGCATAAATGCCTCCTTAGCCACCATCAAATCATCGTTTCTCTAATAGTACCTAAATCTGATTTATTTTGTGTACCTTACTCAAGAAATCTGCTAATTTAAAACGTGATTTTATTGAATTTCGTTATATTCTTTATAAATTAAAACCTTAGAACACAGTTGCCCCTTAAAGGAACTGTCGTTTTATTAGAATAAATTAAGTTAAAAACGCAGTGTAGTAGTGGAGAAACGCGGGAGCTGGCTCAGTTCAAGGTCACCTGAGCGATGACGTCATCGAGGTCATTGACCCCACCGATGACGTCATCGTTGACGTCATCGATGACGTAATCGATGACGTCATCACCAATTACGTCATTCTGTGACGTCACACCCATGACGTTGCAGAAATGACGTGGCGATGACGTCATCACCCCTTACGTCACCATTATGACGTCATCGATGTCACAAAGGTCAAGGTCACGCTGAAACCTAAAATTTTTAGGCACTTTTGCTGTTTCTCGCACTACGCTCCGAGTTTTAGTCAGGTTTCAATGACCTTGACGACTTGGAGCGAAATTAGACGAGAAACAGCAAAAGTGCCAAGGAAACTCAAAGTTTGCAACGTGACTCTGCCTAAACCGTCATGTGACACCGCTCGAGTGACCTTGAACCGATACATATCCCGCGTTTCATCATTACTGTAACCGCGATGCGCACCCTACGACAGACACCGAGCGACTGACTGTCCAGCCCCGCGCACTCTAGGTATATTGGCTCGAGAGACTAAGACTCTAAACCGTCAGGAATGGGAGTAACTAACTGAACTTTGCAAGGAAAAGTCATTTCTTCCAATATTCTAAACAAATCTTCATCAGTAAAACTTACATTAGTCTGTTTGGTATAAAACTTAGGGTGTCCGCGCAACAGCTTACGCCACTTAGCTAAAGTCGAAACCCGCTTGACCTTGAGCGGTGGACACTGAGCAGCCAATAAAGACTTAACACGGCTAAGTTTCTTACCCAAAGTGTCTCGCGACATGGCTTCCCCTCACAAAAGTCCGCACAATACTGAGAGACTGTTGGTAGCGCATGAGCCAGGGCAAAAGTGGAGGGGGGTAATAGCAGGAGTGGGGGAAGGTCACAGTGGTGGGGGGAAGGTGAGGTTGTACACTGGAGTATCGCATCACTTCACCATGAGCTGTCCTACAGTCAACACACTGTACTCTCAGCCCGAGTTGGCACTAGAAGAAACCTTACTGTACAGCTTAGGCTGTGAGGGGCGAGGAAGTAAAGTCAAAGTGGAAGAACTCCAAGATAAAGAGTTGTGTAAAATAAACTAATTGTATCCCTGCAATCTCCAATAACCTAAAAGAAATCTCCAATAACTCTAAAGAAATACCGATATATAAAAAGAAATCTCATCCTTTGGCAAAATGAATTAGAAAAGATCACAGTAAAATTAATCTAACTTAAAATCTGGACTGAACACTCATGGCGATACTACGTGGTGTGAAAACGCCACCCTAAACATTACAAGCTAGGTTAGTGAGCACCTCTGGTACGATAACCGGCGTGCTAGAGTTAAAGTGTGATGACCTTGAGTCAAAACACTGAAATACTACAAGTCGATATTGTCCCAGAGTTAAAGTGTAGTGACCTATATTCAAGACTTGTAAAAATACTTACATATAGAGAGTTAGAAAACAGCGAGGTGCACCGCATGGAAGCTGGAGACATACTGGCGGAGCGGTGTTGTGCAGCCTAGGGACTCGGTTGTGGAGGGGGTATAGCCAACACTTAGAGTAGAAGTGTAGTGGGTGACCTTGACCCACTTGACCCCCCCCCCGACAAAAAGTTTAGCGAGACCCCCCCCCCCGAGAACTTTTTTTCGAAAAAATTTTTGACCTTGACCAAAAAGTTTTTTGCTCCGGACGAAAAGTGCCCCCCCCCCCGAGAACTTTTTTTCGAAAAAATTTTTGACCTTGACCAAAAAGTTTTTTGCTCCGGACGAGAAGTGCCCCCCCCCTCCCCCACCCACTCCCCCACCCCCCCCCCCCCCGAGAACTTTTTTTTTTCGGAAAAATTTTTGACCTTGACCAAAAAGTTTTTTGCTCCGGACGAGAAGTGCCCCCCCCCCTCCCCCACCCCCTCCCCCACCCCCCCCCCGAGAACTTTTTTTTCGGAAAAATTTTTGACCTTGACCAAAAAGTTTTTTGCTCCGGACGAGAAGTGCCCCCCCCCCCTTCTGGAAACTCAAAATTACGTAAATGAATCTTTGTTAGCTACTGAAAGACAATGCAGTAAATGTTTACAAGTCTTGCGTGGCGAAGGGTACACGACATTGGATGTTGCCTTGTTGTCATAGTTGGGTCTCTTCGGAGGCTACAGCGATGACAACCCAAGTGCCCCAGGTGGGGCTTAATTTTTTTAAAGTTTTTTCGTGACCTTGACCTAAATACAGTAATGACCCCCCCCCCGAATTTTTTTTTGAGAAAAAAATTTTGACCTTGACCAAAGAGTTTTTTGCTCCGGACGAGAAGTGCCCAAACAAAAAAATTTGTACAAAGTAGTGGATTTAGACCAAAGATCATTGGTTTATCAAACCTGTTGAAGAATAAATTGAAAATGGGTGTTTAAAAGCCAAATCTACTACATGATTGATAAACTGGATGTATATGATGTCACCTTCCCCCACCCTTCAACCTCGGGTATAAAGGGACCCGGTTGAGCGCGCTGCTCATTATTGCGTTGACATTCACCGAGTGCACACTCAAAGCCAAACTGTAAAAAAATGGCTCTTTGCGATATTTGTGGTGAGTTTTTCCAATATGAAGATATCTTTGTTTTACACCGAGAATTGCATCATGAAGAGAACAGAAAAGAAGAGATTGTTGTAAGTGAAGAAGACTTGGATGCGTTTGATCGGTTATTGGAAAACTACCAGAAGCAGATGGACGACTGTGATAGCTATCTACAGTTACACCGAGAATTGCATCGTGAAGAGGACAGAAAAGAAGAGATTGTAGTAAGTGAAGAAGACTTGGATGCGATTGATCGGTTTTTGGAAAAACCCCAGAAGCAGAAGGAGGACTGTTCTAGCTATTTACAGTTAATGCAAAGAAGAAGACCAAGTGTTATTCAATTTGCCGGAGCTGGACCATCTACAGCTGGAGGATTTATTCAAGAGGAAATGAAAGAAAAAGTGGAAGATTTAAAACAACTGCGTACCCAAGAAGTGGATATGGAAGAAGAGGATACAGAAGAAGTGGAAGATGTAAAACAACTGCGTACCCAAGAAGAGGATATGGAAGAAGAGGATACAGAAGAAGTGGAAGATATAAGACAACTGCGCACCACAGCCTTGCCAGGACCAGTTGTAACTCATTTCAAAATTAATAACGTGCAATTAGAATTGGAAAATTTTCTAACTCAAGCTAAAAAACTAGTTGTAAAAACATTGACGGAAGAATTGACAAGATTGAACTTTATTAAATTTGGATTGGTGTTGGAGGCTATGTTTACTAATAGCGATGGTGAAAACTCACCGAGAGCATTCATTGCTAAAAACCGAACCCTTACAACCACATCTGATATCAGCGAAATTTTAGAAGAATGTTTGAATGAACTGTTAATGAAACTCCAAGAACATGAAGGAAGAGGATCTGGCTGGACGTTATCATCGATTGAAGGTATGGATGTGAGGATTCACAAGCATGGATATGGTATAAGAGGTAGCAGCTTTATCCCTCTACCAAAGGTTATCCGAGATACTAAATCATGTATCAATGTGAAAAATGAGGACAATGAATGTTTCCGGTATGCAATGTTAGCAAAATACGTGGGACATAATGCTATTAGACCTAGCATAGCATACGAAGCTGTTCAACACCGCTATAACTTTCGAGGAATGTCGTATCCTGTGAGTCTTGATCAAATTACTAAATTTGAGAAACAAAATCCAGGTGTTTCTGTTAACGTGTTCGGTTTAGATGATTCAAACAATGTGTATCCACTACGAGTAGGAAAAGTAGAGCAAAGTAACCATACTGATTTATTATTGATAACCAAAGGTGAGATTTCACATTATGTTTATATTAAAAACTTTGAATCTTTGGTTGTACGACAAGTGTCAAAACAAAATCGTAAGATAACAATATGCAAGAGATGCTTTTGTTTTACATGCAAGGAATTCAGACGTGGAGGATCGGAGTGGTTGATGGAGCATCAAAGACTTTGTAATGACAACTATGAAGTGAAGATTAGTCTGCCACCACCATCTCGAGCGTTCATCCAATTCAACAAAACAGTTCACCAATATCGGATTCCAGTAGCCGTCTACGCAGATTTCGAATCCACGTTAGTACCACAGGAGCTTCCGAATGGTGAGGTGACTAGAAGAACCAAATATCAATTGCATCAACCTAACAGTTTTTGCTTATTGGTGAAATCCACTTTGCCTGAAGAACAGTTACAACACTATGGGTTAACATCCACTCCAATACTCTACCGTGGGGAAAAAGCCGCTAAGTATTTTGTAGACCAGTTGTATGATATTGCTGAAAAGGTGCAACGCTTATTCGGTAATGTTTTACCCATGGAACCTTTGAACCAAAATCAACAAGAAGAATACAATTCAGCATCAAGATGTTATTTATGCAAAAAGAGTTTCAGTGAAGAAAATCCAAAAGTAAGAGATCACGATCACCTGACAGGGTTATACAGAGGAGCTGCTTGTAATTCATGCAATATAAATTACAAACTACCAAACTTTATCCCTGTCGTGTTACACAATCTTAGCGGCTATGACTCCCACTTCATTATCCCAGAGTTAGGACGGGATGATGGAAAAATTGAAGTATTAGCTGAAACATTGGAGAAGTACATCAGTTTCTCAAAAACAGTAGGTAAAATTAAACTTCGCTTCGTAGACTCTTATAGATTTATGTCATCTAGTTTGAGCAAATTGTCTGAAAACCTAAGAAGAGAAGACTTAAAAGAAACCAGCAAAATTGTACCTGAAGATAAATTGGACTTAGTAATGCGTAAAGGAGTGTTCCCCTATGATTACATAACTTCTGCAGAAAAATTTGAAGAAACCAGTCTGCCACCGATTGAAGCCTTCAATAGCAAGTTAAATGAAAGTGCAATCACTGTTGAAGACTACAATCATGCTTGTAATGTTTGGAACCAACTAAACATTCAAACCTTAGGGGAATATTCTGACTTTTACATAAAATTGGACGTAACTCTGCTGTGCGATGTGATGGAAGAATTTCGAAATACCTGCTTCTCCGCCTATGGACTGGACCCTCTGCACTCGTACACATCTCCAGGATTAGCATGGCAAGCTATGCTAAAGTCAACCAACTGTCGATTGGAACTTCTAACAGATATTGATATGGTGCTCATGATAGAATCTGGTGTACGAGGCGGTTTGACACAAGCTGTAACACGTCATGTCAAAGCTAACAACAAGTACATCCCAGGATTCGACGAGGGACAACCATCACTCTACCTTGGCTACTTTGACGCAAACAACCTTTATGGTTGGGCAATGTCAAATCCGCTTCCTTACGCTGACTTCAAATGGATCGACCCGGCCACCATCGGCGACATCTCACAGATCCCAAAAAATGGTCAAAAAGGTTATATTTTGGACTGTGATTTTGAATATCCAGAGCACCTTCATGATCATCACTACGACTTGCCTCTCTTAGCCAAGACTGAAGTTTCACCAACAGGAAGATGGCCAAAATTGATGATGACCTTGGAGAATAAAGATCGGTATGTGGCTCACTACTGGGTAGTTCAACAAGCTCTTGAATTGGGTCTACGTTTAGTAAGAATTCATAGAGCAATTGAATTCACCCAGTCTTGTTGGTTGAAACCATATATTGATTCCAACACTACAAGAAGAGCAGCAGCAACATCAGCATTTGAAAAGGACTTTTATAAATTGATGAACAACGCCATCTTTGGGAAGACCTTAGAAAACAAAAGAAAACACAAGATTGTAAAATTAGTAAGTGATCCTAGGAAATTGGAAAAATTAGTGCAAAAACCAAATTTTGGAACATCCATGATTATAAACGAAGATCTAGTCGCCGTTAGTATGAAGAAAACAACAATAGTGATGGATCGTCCGTTATACATTGGAATGTCGATTTTGGATATAAGTAAAACTCTGATGTATGATTTCCATTACAACAAAATGGTTAAACACTACGGAAGAGACAACATTGGAGTTGCATACATGGATACCGACGCGTTCATCTACTGGTTAAAGACTTTGGACATGTATGAAGATCTAAGGAGTTTCCCATACAAAGACGACTTTGACTTCTCTGACTATCCAAAGAACCATCCAAATTATAATGAAAAGAATAAAAAAGTAATTGGAAAATTTAAAGATGAAGCAAATGGAATGCCTTTGGAGGAAATAGTTGCGCTGATGTCCAAATTATATTCCTTCAAGATGTATATGGAAAATGACATACCGACAGTGAAGAAAGCTAAAGGAGTCAAAACATCATACTTAAAGAAACATGTGACATTTGACCATTACAAGACCTGCTTGTTTGAAGATTCTACAATGTCTGCAACGTTCAACACTATCAGAAGCTTTAAACATGAGGTCTACAGTGTCACTGAAGTTAAAAGAGCACTATCAGCTCAAGATGATAAAAGGCATATTATGCCGGATAAAATCCATACTCTTCCTTTCGGCCACTACTCTCTAAACCCTATCAACTAGTAACCTATTCTTCGTCCTTCTACAACTTCGACCTTATTCCTTTCTCCTTCCGTAAAAAAATGGGGAACACGGCAAGTCAAACGCCGTGTTCCCCATTTTTTTACACAAGTTTGGATGACCTTGACCTATATAAATGATGTGAATATTCAAGACAACATTCATTGTGATTATACATATGATACATGAAACATTCAAACCTGCAATATGAAGAACTTGAAGCAAGAAATTGTCAACGAACTTCATAAACCTGCAAGAAGAAAGTTTCCACGAAGAAATACAGTGATAAAAGGAATAAATGATTTATATCAAGCGGATTTAATCGAAATGATTCCTTATAGTAAACAAAATAGAGGATTTAAATACATATTGACTATTATTAATTGTTTTTCAAAAATGGCAGATGCTTTACCACTAAAAGATAAAAGCGGCAAAAGTGTTACAAAAGCAATGGAAACAGCTATACAAAGAGACAAACATACTATAAAACATTTACAAACTGATGATGGAAAAGAATATTTTAATAAGGAATTTGCAAATTTAATGAAAAAACACAACATTAACCATTACTCAACCAATTCAGAGGTAAAAGCATCAATAATTGAAAGATTTAACAGAACTTTAAAAGGTGCGATGTATAAGATGTTTTCCAACAGAGGATCACACGTATGGATTGATGTGTTACCAAAACTTATAAGCGATTACAATAACAAGTTTCATAGAACTATCGGTATGAAACCAAGCCAGGTGACTAATAAAAATGAAAAACTTGTATTAAAACGTATAAAAATGAATACTAAACCAAAAGTTGAAAAACTAAAGCCTAAAAGGTTTAATGTTGGCGATAAAGTGCGAATAAGCAAATACAAAGGTGTATTCAGTAAAAGATATCTTCCGAACTGGACAAATGAGGTATTTACCGTATTTAAGGTGCAACCTACAGTACCAGAAACTTACATTTTAAAAGATAATAAAGGACAATTGCTTGAAGGAGGGTTTTATGGACATGAAATGTTAAAATCAACAGTAGGTGATGTATATTTAGTTGAAAAGGTGTTGCAACGAAAAAAGGATAAGGTTAAAGTACGATGGTTAGGATTTAATAAAACGGAAGATTCTTGGATACCTAAAAAGGATCTAATATAATGATAGAGCATCATTTTGGGTTGAACCATTACAAAGGATGGAGATAATACCGCAAAAAGACAATTTTACTATTAATAATATAGATGAACTCACAGTGGATGGTTCTCAATTCAATACTGGGAAACACGGTGTTTTGTTACCAAACACGGTGCGTTGTCTGGTTACCGGTCCTTCCAATTGTGGAAAAACAAATGTAGTATTCAATTTGATTACAAACCCTAAAGGATTACGTTTTAATAATTTATATGTATTTTCAAAGTCACTACAACAACCAAAATATCAGTTATTGGAACAAATACTCAATAATGTGCCTGAAGTTAAATATTTTAAATTCAACGCGAGCGAGAGTGTCATGCAACCGCAAGAGGCTAAACCATTCTCAGTATTCATATTTGACGACGTATCTTGTGAAAATCAAAATACAATAAGAAATTACTTCGCCATGGGTCGACATAACAACATAGATAGCATTTATATTGGTCAAACTTACAGCAAAATACCGAAACAGCTCATTAGAGACAATGCAAACATGTTAATTGTATTTAAACAGGATGAAACCAACCTAAAACACATATATTATGACCATGTAAGTGCGGATATGCCATTTGAACGATTTAAAGAGTTGTGTGGAAAGGCTTGGGCTGAAAAATATGGGTTTTTAACAATTATGAAGGAACAACCGCTAAACAATGGTCGATACAGGATAGGATTTGATAAATTTATACTAATACACTGATCATGATGTAAAACATTCATTGTTGTACAACACGTCTTGCTACAAACATGGTTAACCAAGAAAAGTTAATAAAGGAAATAAAATCACTTAGTGATTCTATTCGAGATAAAAACAGAGCATTAAAATTAGGTATTAGCGAAAGGGAGAAATTTCTTGAATCTACTTTTAAACCTATTACTGAACCCTTGAAACAATTAAACAAAAAATTTGCTAAACCTGTTTTGGAAGGAGATGCAATTGCACCTATTACAAAGTTTGAAAGAGAAAATGTAAAATCAGAAGATTTTAGTGATGAAGACCTGGAATCCTCTACATATAGTGGTTTTACCGGCGGAGAACGTGAAAGAGAGCTAGAATCACCAGACTATAGTGGTATAAGAGAATTATATGAAGTAAAAGCTAAAAGAGGACATGAAGATGTATCAACTGCTAGTGAAGAGGAAAAAGAAGAAGAAGCAAGGGAAGGTCCGTCAAACATAAGCTTGTTGGGTGAAAACATTCATAACAAAGGACCTTTAGGAAGGAAATACATGATAAAAATGTTAGCTGGAATAAATCCTAATAAAAACTACCATAGTTATGGAGTAAGATTAACAGAAGAAGGTTTAATGGTTGGTAATAGCCCGGTAAACATTGATGAAGATGATAATATTATTGTTGGTAATCAAAGATATAAGGGCACAAGAGGATTATTTGAATTATTATTTGAAAAAAAGCCTTTAGAATTGTTAGTTAAAGAAGAAGACATGGAAGCATATAAACAGATTTTGGAACACACCAATGCATACAGGAGAAAATATTTAGCTGACCAACCAGTTTTTAGATCTAGGTCTTTAAAATATAGAGTATTTGTATCCAAGTTAATACCAACAACGAGAAGACAACCAATGCCGATAATGCCAAGAAAACCTGTAAAACGAAGGTTTGTGTCATCCACTTTGGATATAAGTGCTCCAGAACCAAGAAAAAGAAACAAATCTGTTACAGGTACAGGTTTAATGAAGAAACTATATAACACAAATGTGATTTATTACAATAATATCAATAAATTGGTGGATAGAATGAAACTAATACATGAAGCTAAAGAAGCGGGTCATACTGGATTGGAAAACGAATGGGTGGCTTTAGTGGATGAACTCCGAAACCGTGGGGTAATCTCATAAAAATGCGTTACTCCCTAGAATACTATTCAGTTGCACCATGAGTGTCGACAAGTTCGGACGTTACTCCTCGGATGGGTTATATTATGCGAATAGTTTAAAAAGAAGTGCTGGTTTACCACAAACACCTGATGGAGATTATGATATGAGTAATAAAAGGTTAAAAAACATAAAAGATCCTACGGATGAAAACGATGCAATAAATTTAAAAATATTAAAGGAAAAGATATCGCCAACATTAAGACTACAAAATAACACATATGACGCAGAAGATCATAGAATTATCAACGTTGGTAAACCAAATCAAAACGGTGATGCAATAAACAAAGGTTATTTGTCATCTGAATTAAAAAATACGTTAAAATTCAATGGGAAAACGTATAGTGCTAACAATAAACGTATATCCAACGTGGATGACCCTAAAGATGCAAAAGACAGCGTAAATAGACGCTATTTACATTCCTTGATACCTGAAAAGACAAAAGATGGATTTTCTTTTTATAAATTTGTTATTAACGATATAGGTTATCCAAAAAATGAAAATGATGCCGTAAATCTCAAATATATAAAAGATCATTGTGTCATACATGATGTGGGAGTTATCGATTGTCTTGGCAATTGTTTGGCGAATGTAAAAGATGGTTCAGCACCATCTGATGGTGCAACAGTGGGTCAAATGAAAGAGACTTTAAAACAAGAAACAACTGGATTTGCAAAACGAGATGAAGTATTATCAAAGCAAGGGGATGACTTTATTCAAGGTAATGAAAAATTTCATTTATTGACATACAAAAACGCTTATTGGGATTGCATGTATGGAAGGTTATCAAATGTGTCATGGGGTCATGCAGATAGAGACGCGGCTGCCTTAGGACAAACAGTACATCTAGATCCAAATAATTACCATGCGTTTTTTATATGTAGTAATAAAAAACTAACAAACATGGCGCAAGGAAGAGAAGCAAATGATGCTGCAACTGTAGGACAGGCTATCACATTATCACAAATGGATAGCAAAGTGTATACTTGTAATAATAAACGTATAACAGACCTTAAAGACCCTGAACATGTGGATAATGCCGTCACTGTTAATTTTCTTATTAAAGTTTTAGGAAATGCATTATTTGATATATACAATCTTATTGGAACCCGTACACATGGTAATTGGGTGTCTGAATCCGAGAGAGGTAATTGGATTAAACGGGAAATATTTAATAAATATTTTATTAACCCTAATACGCAAAAGTTTAGATCATCAGATTGGGGTGATATTGATATTTAATTAAATAACCCAATAAATGACTTCATTTATGTGCAACCCGTCATAGAGGTAACACATAGGTTACGCTTTTCGAATATAAAAGACAATCATGACATTTCATTACACCAGTCCATATCGAGACACTATACGGAAAGGAGGCGGTATCACGTCCACAGCGGTTTCTTTGTTAAGTAAAGCTTTAAATCGTATTCCAGTAGGATCTATCGTAAACAGAGCAATAGACGCTTTACCATACGAATTTCACATACCGGGAGGTTATCAATATTGCGGACCAGGAACTAAATTGCAAAAACGACTGGAAAGAGGTGATCCAGGCATAAATAAGTTAGATCAGGCTTGTAAAGAACACGATATCGCATATTCCACATTTACCGATTCAAAAAATAGGTCAATCGCTGATAAAAAGCTAGCAAATATAGCTTGGCAACGAGTTAAGTCTAGTGACGCCAGTATTGCGGAAAAAGCAGCAGCTTTAGCGGTAACAGCAGGTATGAAGGCTAAAACAGCGGTAGGAGGTGGAAAAAGGAGGGGTAGGAATAAAAAAGGATCAACCATGAAGAAACATGGTGGTAATATTAGACTAAAAAGACGTTCTACGAAGAAAAATAATAAAAAACCGACTATATGGTCAATGGTAAAAAACGGGGCAGGTCTATACCTAAGACCGTATCGTGCATATTAAATAAAAGAAATCAATTAGTTATACCACATAAAGCGTTGACCAATGTTGAATTATTTAGATATATTTCCTGTTTAAAAATACCATTTTTTCGCGGAGTATTCATGAAGGACAGTTTACCAAAGAAAATATGGAAAAATGAGACTGGAATCGTAAATTTGGATAATACTGAAGGGCCCGGCACCCATTGGGTGTGTTATAAGAAACTGAACAGCAATGTATATTATTTTGATAGTTTCGGTAACCTGCTACCACCAAAAGAACTTCAAAATTACTTTAAATCTGCTAAAAACATATATTACAACTATAAAAGAGAATAACCTGATAATACTTCAATATGCGGCCATTTATGTTTGGAATTCCTAGCTAAAAGTATCAGTCACTATTGAGATGTCTTCCTATACGGTATCATTAACAGGAAAATCGTCCACTTTACGAAGTATCCTTTTTCCAGCGTTACGCTTGCAAAAAGGAAGATTTTGGGAGGCAGCACTGTTGGATTTTACAACTTACAACTCTATTCCCAATGTTACGGAAGGTAAAAATAACTTATTGCATTATTATAAAGGAAAAGATGCCAGTGGGAAGTTTACAGACTTGGAAGTTTGCACTCTACCCACAGGTTCTTATGAAATTGATCATATTAATGAATTTTTGCAAAATAAAATGGGAAAAGACAATATAACGCTAAAAGGTAATAACAATACAATGAAAGCTGAGCTTACTTCAAAATATTATATAGATTTCAGTAAGTCAGACTCAATTGGTGATTTATTAGGATTTCCCAAAGATGGAGCGATTTTAGAACCAAATAAAACACATTCCGGTAAACAAACTGTAACAATATTAAAAGTCAATAGTATAGACATAACTTGTAATATTATACAAGGAGCTTACAGAGATGGAGCAAATACTCATATAATACATACTTTTTACCCCAGTGTACCACCTGGATTTAAAATTGTTGAAAAGCCGCAAAACCTGGTATATCTACCTTTGAACACCACTTTCATTTCAGACATCGTGTTGAACGTATTGGATCAAGACGGTAACTTGATAGATTTCCGAGAAGAGCCTATTACGGTTAGATTACATTTAAAATCAACACTTTAATACAAAATCATGGGTTTAACATTTAAAAGCGAACAACCTACAGGAATCCGCATTAGTAGCTCTTCAGCTGTGGAGGAGTTAACACGCGAGAACATTCGTTTCTTAGAGAGAATTGGATTAAAAGTAACCGATAATGGATATACTGGATATAGCTCAGGGTCCAACATTCGACGAAACCCTATGGGAAAAAGAATATCACACCCACAACCCTTACACTTCATCAAAATTAAACAATAACGATGAAATTCGTATTCCCATACAAAATCAAGACATTTACACACTACCATGTGAAAGTTACTTGTATATTGAAGGAAAAGTTACTAAAAAGGACGGCACTACTACTGGTACAACAGTTCCATTTATAAATAATCCCATGGCTTTCCTGTTTGATGAAATTAGATATGAAATATCAGGTGTAACAGTTGATTCTACTAAAAAAGTAGGTATTGCAACAACTTTAAAGGGATTAACATCTATATCACCTAATGAAACCAATTTAATACAACCTGCAGGATGGGTTTTACCTGCAAAAGACACAATCACTCCAGATACAAATGGAAATTTTGATTTTCATATTCCGTTACGTTTGTTGCTTGGTTTTGCTGAAGATTATAGGAAAATAATATTAAACGTTAAACAAGAATTAGTTTTGTTGAGATCTTCAAACGATAAAGATATTATTAAAGCTCCAGACGGTACAACAGATGCAACTTTAGAATGGAAATTAACATTAGACAAAATTGTATGGAGAGTTCCACATGTAAAATTAGCTGACGAGCATAGAATGCTACTATTAAGAAAGTTAAAGGCTGATCGTGATATTGTAATTCCTTTTAGAAGTTGGGAATTTCATGAACATCCCAGCTTGCCAACTACGGATCGACACACTTGGACAGTTAAAACATCTAATTATGTGGAACGAGCCAGGTATATTATATTTGGTTTACAAACAGGCAGAAGAGACACCATCACCAAACATGCAGGCCAATTTGATCATTGCAACTTGAAAAATATTAAAGTTTATTTAAATTCACAATTTTTTCCATACGATAATTTAAATGTGTCATTCGCTAATAAAAAGTACAGCATATTGTACGATATGTATGCAAGATTCCAAAGTTCATATTATGGTAAAACGAATGCACCTTTACTATCACCAGAAAAATACTTAGATGGTTACCCTATAGTTGTAATCGATTGTTCTAAACAAAATGAATCGGTAAAATCATCAAGTGTAGATATAAAAATAGAAATGGAATTCAACGCGCCTATATCGGCTAATACAACTGCATACTGTTTAATTCTACATGATAAAATCGTAACATACACACCTTTAACTTGAATTGTTAAAAATGTATTGTAAAAGACCGGTTTTCCTACATTCCAATGCATTCCGCGAGTATAAAAGCAGAGCGTTCAGCTCGCTCCTTATCAGTTTGTTGCCTGTTGTTGTATGGGTAGCATCTTATTCAATATGGCTTCTCCTAGTGGTACACAAGAAAATGTAGTAGATATTGAGAAGGAGATATCCGACTTTTTAGATCTTCAAGGTCAACCGGAGGGAGATGAACACAACGCTTGCGGACAACTCCACGCCAGTAATAATGTTGAGGAAAAAGGTAAAAGAAGAAAGAATGCACACAAGAGGAAAAGGGATATTGAAGATAATATTTCTCCTAACATATTAAGTGAGGTATTCTTGCGAATATTTTACCCAATCTCTTCCAGTTTGGACAAAAGTGTTTTAATCGGTGTTATGAAATCTACAGATTATTCCCCTACTGTAATTTTAACTCATGGACCCAAAATGATTTTGTTTACGGACACTGCTTGGGAATCGTTTATGAAACACTTGCATCTGCTAGAATGCTATTTAAGTAGTAACATGTTTGGAAGAAAGACAAGAGTAGGCCTTTTGGATTCAAATGTGGAAATCGATATTGTTAAACATCGTGGTGATCATCAGTTGCGGTTTAGAGACACAACAAGACATGATAACAAGATTCAACTTAATCGAGAAGAGTTTTTTATTCTAACTTGTGCAACTGAACCAATAACGAGATACTTGAGACAACTGGTGTTTTCAAGTTCAATTATTAAAGATTATCTGGAAGACACTTTGGACAAACAACCGGACGCACCTATATTGTACGGACCTGTAGATACTTCTATATTCAATAGGGTTCCTCATGAAGTACAAATGTGGAGACAATTGGAAAAGTACGCTCAACTACATAAGAAATCAGTAAAACATGAAAAAGAGGAAGAAGAAGGAGGAGAAGAATCAAGTGTTAGTGATGAAAATGAAAACAAGGAAAATGTAAAGATGGAAACCTAAATGACAATTAACTACACAGCAATGGTTAATTTTTAAAACAATATCAAACACTTTGTGGGGTTAGGCCTACCGGGGACGGTGCCCACGTTAAATATACACCAACGCGCCAACAACTGTACGGCCGGGTATAAAAGTCGTACCTACCGTGGTGTGGAAATCAGTTGACCTTTGGACTTCGTCATGAGCAGACGAGTGATCTTCGCAATGGACAAGGAAGAAGAACAAGTAAAGTCCAAACCTGGTATAATTGAGTTCCAAGCGTTTCGGGGTAATGATGATAGATTTATCATAAAAGAACTTGTGTTTTTCGACATCAATACAAGTGTTCCTTATTCGTTTTTATTTAAACCACCATGTTCTTATTCATCTTTAACCAGTAAAGCCGCTACTACCAACAGATGGATTTCAAAACACTTACATCATATCGATTGGTATGATGGTTTTACAAGTTACACGGACTTGTATCACATTATGCATCACTTTTCAGACAAGTTTACCAATATTTACACAAAGGGGCTGGAAAAGAAAAGATGGATCGAAGGATTTACTCATGTTCCGGTTAATGATGTGGAATTGGATAAAAATTACAAGTATACGATGGAAAATGTTTGTATTTGTACTAAAAGTCCAGAACATGAAAAAGATAGACATTGCGCTTTAAAAAACGCCTATAAACTCGCATCTTATCTTCAAGGTGGGGAAATGGGGAGTGGTGGGGGTAACGGGGGTTATATAAGTGAGGAGCAGACCGGGACCTGGCATGAGTATTACTCGAGATTCCGAGACGACAACATCTCCCAGCAAGAAGACGAAGAAGACGATCTATATCTCGACCATGGCATCTCACCAGTTCCTGCAAACTTTGGTTGAGCAGTTCAATGCTCACTCCAAATCTACCATACTACCCGTCAAGAAGTGTTCCGAACTTAAAGACGAGAAGCACTACATTATCCACGCCATGAAGAAGATGGAGACTTCAGTTGGAGAGGCCATCTGCTGCAGTCTTAGCGAGGCACCGTTCACTCCGGGGGATGAGCCCAAGTTCCAAGTCTACCTGCCGAAACGGTTCGTCCATCTCCTCCAGAACGAGGATCTACGCTCCATCCAACCCGGCTGTCTCTACCTGGTTTCCCACGGTTGCACGGGTAGCAATTCCACCGAGTTGACCATCCACATCGCCGACAAGCAGCAGTGTTAGATTTAAGTTTTACTGTTGTAAATATGTTATTGTAACGTTTTATAAATAAATAAACCATAAAAAAAAGACAAAAAAATGCAACATATCAATATGTGAAGTTTGTCACATATTGATATGTTGCATTTTTTTTAAACTTCGCGGGTGACCTTGACCTTTGACCTTTGCATTTCACAGTTACCCCCACCACCACGCTACAAGTCAAACCTGTTTGAATGCAAACACCCCCACCACTTTTTCATATACCTCCAAGCGCTGTGCCTTGGCTTCATTTCTACTCCAGGAGCCAACCTAGCAACATCAGGATGTCTCTCAACGTAAGCTGTGCCAGCTATGAGGAGGTGACTATCAAGACGCAACAGGAGCTGAACGATTTGTACAAGGAGTTGCAGCTAATGGTGGCAAGAGGCTACCGTATAAATGTGCAAGTCTACGCTTGCAATATACGGAACACCCGGCAGCCAAAGGAAGAGCCTGGACACTCATCGACAGCTTCCTCACCGACGTCCATGAAGACCGAGCCGGACAACTTGGATTACTTCAGCTGACTAGCAGTTGTATTTCTTGTTCTAACCATTGTAGAATATGTTTATTTTTTCATTATATTAAAGAAGTAAAAGAGCAAAAACACCTATCTTGTTACTGACATATTAGCTCAGTAACAAGATAGGTTTTTTTAAAACACAATTTGAATGACCTTGAAACTTCCCCCTCCACTGCTTTGCTACCCCCACCACTTCACTATTGGTGTACATGGCACATCACGATTGGAAACCTCATTCCATCTTCAACAGCCAAACCGACAACATCAACAATGGCAAACCTACCAACAGATGAAAGATGTCCTCACGCATGCTGTGACTTCGTACACGAGTTAGAGAAGAGGATGCAAGAGAGGGCGATAAGAAGAAAGCAGATCCACTCAGAAAATATCATGATAGTAAACGGCTATCTTTTGTTGTTCGGCCTTATCATGGTTGTACTGTTCATACTGTACGGTATAGTTACATGCGTCGGCAAGGTTGCAGAAGAAAACGCTCGCCACCATCAGTTGGAAGATTTCAATGTTACTTTCTAGGTTTTCCTTTTTTAAAACTCCATTTGGATGACCTTGAACTTTCCCCCTCCACTCCTTCCTTTTTTAAAACCCAATTTAAATGACCTTGAAATTTCCCCCTCTACTTTTCAATAATGTTACAACTGACTGCAGCTCACCTCATTCCTTGCTTGGCTGCCATGGCGGAAGGAACTCTTTCTCAAGTTGACTCCACTACGGACGAAGCATTTCCCTTGCGGTGGACTGTTCATTTACAGGATGCGACAGAAGTGGAAGTCTTGTATCAAAAATTACTCAATGTATTCAACGGGAACCCTGGACCTCTTGAATGTAGAATGGATTTGAATTTTGATGCAACCAGGGTCGGCACAGAACCTTCAACTTCAAGCCAGCCTCAGCAACGAGATTTTACACATTTATACACTCCAATATCACCGGAAGGTGTAACTGTCTGCGAGGCTGACTCAACTACACGTTATGTTCAGCCGAAGCCTTGGGTGTTGATTATTAACAATGTGTACAAAGTGGAATTGGTATGTAATAGATTAAAGGAGTTGATGGTACAAGATCCAGGCCTGCGCTTTCAAATAGATATACATTTCATCTGGAGAGCACCTGCGCGGGGCTCTTCGTCTGACAGCTCTCCAAGTACGACGGACGAGGAGGACGACTAGTCATCTTTTTTAAAACTCCGTTTGAATGACCTTGACCTTTCCCCCTCCACTGAGTTTATTTAAGGTGCACTCTCACTGACTACAGCATCATTTCATCGCGCACCTTCACCGCAGCAACATGGAGAGTCAACTCAACTACTGTTGCGAACAGAAATGTTTTTCATGGCCGAATGGCATTGATGTGGTGGATGGCCTGGCTTGTAGAACATGTGAAGCTTTTGGTCAGTGCATGTGTAAGTGCAAGTCTTGGAAGAAGCCGAAACCAAAGTTGAAGACATTCCATGTGTACCAAATGAGAGGGCATAAGTACACTTGTTGCCCTGAACGTTGCATTGAATTCAAACTAAAACAGCTAACTGGCTGCAAATTGTGCAACAATCATTTTGCAGGTTTTTGCAAACATTATTTAGGAGCGTGTCAATACAGATCAACTTGGCATACAGAAGCACTCACTATCAATGAAATCGCTATAGACTCACAAGAGTAGTCTTTCTACTCTTTGACTTTTTTAAAACTCCGTTTGAATGACCTTGAAATTTCCCCCACCACTTCCCCATATATCTAGAGTACGCAGGGCCCGGAGGTCAGTCGCTCGGCGGCTGTCGTAGTGTGCACATCCGTGTTGTGCAGTCTGCTGTGCAGTTTTGATTTTAACCAGTTCAAGGTCACCACACTTAAACTCTGGCAAAAACGTCAAGCTGTTAAAGACAATCCTAAGTCCCAGGTTCACAGTCAACCTCAAGGTCATCACACTTTAACATGTAAATTTAAGGTAGCACCAAAACGGTGCTACCTAGCTTGACATTTTCAAGTTTCCCGAGGTCATCACAGTTCCCCCACCACTTCCCATATACCTAGAGTGCGCGGGGCTGGACAGTCAGTCGCTCGGTGTCTGTCGTAGGGTGCGCATCGCGGTTACAGTAATGATGAAACGCGGGAGTTGTATCGGTTCAAGGTCACTCGAGCGGTGTCACATGACGGTTTAGGCAGAGTCACGTTGCAAACTTTGAGTTTCCTTGGCACTTTTGCTGTTTCTCGTCTAATTTCGCTCCAAGTCGTCAAGGTCATTGAAACCTGACTAAAACTCGGAGCGTAGTGCGAGAAACAGCAAAAGTGCCTAAAAATTTTAGGTTTCAGCGTGACCTTGACCTTTGTGACATCGATGACGTCATAATGGTGACGTAAGGGGTGATGACGTCATCGCCACGTCATTTCTGCAACGTCATGGGTGTGACGTCACAGAATGACGTAATTGGTGATGACGTCATCGATTGCGTCATCGATGACGTCATCGATGACGTCATCGGTGGGGTCATTGACCTCGATGACGTCATCGCTCAGGTGACCTTGAACTGAGCCAGCTCCCGCGTTTCTCCACTACTCAGTGTTAACAAGAGTATTTTATTAGAAACCATTAATAATAATTTATCAACCTTATCACCTGTTAATAGCATAACAGTGCCTTAGCAATAGTTACAGATTATAAACACTTAGAAAGTATATTATAACAACACTTCCCCTTAATCTGTACACTATTGCTTGAGTTTAATTAGTCCAAGTCCTTCCAAGCAAGCATTATGTTTTTGTTTATTGAGACCTTTTGTTAGCACGTCCGCCCACATCTCTTTAGTTGGTGAGTAGTGTACCGAAATCTTCTTTGAGTTAATTGCCTCTCGAATAAAGTGATGTCTAACATCAATATGTTTAGTTCGGTTGTGGAAAACTAGATTCAAACATAGCTTCTGTGCTGACTGGTTATCATTAAAAATCTTGATTTCTTGATAGGTTCCAAAAAGTTCTTGTAAGAGATTTCTCAAATACATCGCTTCCTTAGCTCCTTGAGTAAGTGCCATGTACTCTGCCTCGGTGCTGGATAAAGCCACTGTTGGCTGTTTCTTACTTTCCCAAGAAACAACTCCTCCTGCTATAATAAATGCAAGACCTGAGTATGACTTCCGATCACCAGTATCTCCTGCCCAATCTGCGTCAACTAAACCATACACAGGTTTCCACCAGTTTTCTTGTACTGTATACAATAGTCCATAGTACCCTTGAGATATCTCAAAATTCGCTTAACTGCTTCCCAGTGTTCCTTTGTGTAACACGTGTTGAACTGACTGAGAACACTTACAGCATGACTAATATCAGGCCTGGAACTAACAGACAGATACATTAGAGAACCTATCAATCTCTGATAAGGAATGCGAGGATCAGGAATGTGATTGTCTTTGACTTTAGTAAACTTTTGCCCTGGATCAAGTGGAGTAGCAATAGGATGACAGTCACTCATGCGAAAGTTTTCGAGTATAGTTTCAATGTACTTCTTCTGGTTGATAAGTACAGCATTATCACTCCTAGTGATTTTGTAACCAATTACATATTTTGCTTCTCCAAGATCCTTCATCTGAAAAATACTCATTAGTTTCTTCTTTAATTCTTCCTTTTCTGTAAAGTTATTAGAAAATACAAGAAAATCATCAACATACAATGCAATGATTACAATCGAAATACTGGTTTTCCTCAAATATATACAAGGTTCAGAGTCACATCTTTTAAAACTTAAAGAGGTTAAAACTTTGTCAATTTTCATATACCATGCCCGGGAAGATTGTTTTAAGCCATACACAGCTTTCTTCAACAAACAAACTTTATCTTCATTGCCTTTTTGAATAAATCCCTCAGGTTGATTCATATAAACCTCTTCATCCAAGTCTCCATTTAGAAAAGCGGTAGTCACGTCTAAATGATCAATTGATAAATTCAATTCAGCCGCCAATGCAAATAAAACCCTCATACTAGAGTGTCTCACAACAGGAGAAAATGTCTCATCGTAGTCAATTCCTGCTTGTTGACTACAACCTTTGGCTACGAGTCGAGCTTTGTATCGCTCAATGTTACCTTCTGCATCGGTTTTAATTTTAAAAATCCATTTACTATTAATAGCTTTCTTACCTTTAGGTAAATTTACTAGTTCCCATGATTTGTTTTGCACTAGAGAATCATACTCACATTTCATAGCTTCCTGAAATTTACCTTTATCCTTCCCCTGAAGCGCATCTTTCACAGATGTAGGTTCGTCAGGAGAAACACTTTGGAACGTTCCAAATTCAGGGAATTCTTTAGGTTTCCTATTTCTAACTGGGTACCTATTTGATTCTTGATGTTCAGGTTGATCAATAATTGTCGTATCTGAACCATTTGACAACTCACTTGTGTCAACAGAATCTGACAACTGCTCACACATACCACTGTTTTGACTTTCAGTTGAATCTAATGATTCGTCCAAATCAGCTGACGTTTCCAACTCTTCACTTGCTTTCATTGAGTTAGACAGGATCTCAATGAGTGGAACCTTTTCAGTTTCAGTGTTCTTATTCTCATCAGCGTGTTTCAGAAACATATTCTCTATAAAAACAACATCTCTCGCGATTTCAAGTCTTGTAGGATTATCAGGATCTATTAGTCGATATCCCTTGGTATCTTCACAGTATCCAACAAATACATATTTCTTTGCTTTCGGATCAAGTTTCTTTCTACATTGTTTATGTACGTGTGCGTAAGCGACACAACCAAATACCTTTAAATGTGAAAGATTAACTTTCTCACCAGTCCATAATTCTTGCGGTGTAAATCCTTTAACTGCTCTGGATGGACATCGATTCTTTAGGTATATTGCGGTATTTGCTGCTTCTGCCCAGTAGCAGCTATTCAATCCACTGCTCTGAAGCATACAGCGTACCTTTTCAATGATAGTCCTATTTGCCCTTTCAGCAACACCATTCTGTTCCGGAGTGTACTTTACGGTTTTCTGATGCCTGATTCCATTTTTAGAAAGATAATGATCAAAATTGTGATTAACATATTCCGTTCCATTGTCACTCCTTAGACATTTAATCCGCAAATCCGTTTCATTCTCAACCATAGCTTTAAAAATTTTTAAAAGTTTCAAATACTTGGTCCTTTGATTTTAAGAAGAATCCAAACGTCATTCTAGTAAAATCATCAATGAACGTTAAAATATACCTGCATCCACTTATGGACATTTCATTGATTGGTCCACACAAATCAGAATGCACGAGTTCAAGCTTGTGAGATGCTCTGTGAGATGCCTTTTCTGGAAATGGTAATCTACTAAGCTTACCTTCAATACACGCCACACAAGGATCCAATTTCTCACTGCCTGAAAAATTTAATCCTATGGCCAAGTGTTTACGCAATACATTCATGCTCAGCCAGTTGAGGTGACCTAGACGCTCATGCCAAAGTTCAGCGTCTGTTCTGGCTCTCGCAGTATTTACCTGTTCAGTCTGGGTGCTTGTCTCTCCTTGATGAAAATAGTCACAGATTGCATGATAAAAGTGTCATGACTAGTAAATCTAAGGGGAATGGCAATAACGGCCAAACCAAGTATTTGAAACTTTTAAAAAATTTTAAAGCTATGGTTGAGAATGAAACGGATTTGCGGATTAAATATCTAATTAGTGACAATGGAACGGAATATGTTAATCACAATTTTGATCATTATCTTTCTAAAAATGGAATCAGGCATCAGAAAACCGTAAAGTACACTCCGGAACAGAATGGTGTTGCTGAAAGGGCAAATAGGACTATCATTGAAAAGGTACGCTGTATGCTTCAGAGCAGTGGATTGAATAGCTGCTACTGGGCAGAAGCAGCAAATACCGCAATATACCTAAAGAATCGATGTCCATCCAGAGCAGTTAAAGGATTTACACCGCAAGAATTATGGACTGGTGAGAAAGTTAATCTTTCACATTTAAAGGTATTTGGTTGTGTCGCTTACGCACACGTACATAAACAATGTAGAAAGAAACTTGATCCGAAAGCAAAGAAATATGTATTTGTTGGATACTGTGAAGATACCAAGGGATATCTACTAATAGATCCTGATAATCCTACAAGACTTGAAATCGCCAGAGATGTTGTTTTTATAGAGAATATGATTCTGAAACACGCTGATGAGAATAAGAACACTGAAACTGAAAAGGTTCCACTCATTGAGATCCTGTCTAACTCAATGAAAGCAAGTGAAGAGTTGGAAACGTCAGCTGATTTGGACGAATCATTAGATTCAACTGAAAGTCAAAACAGTGGTATGTGTGAGCAGTTGTCAGATTCTGTTGACACAAGTGAGTTGTCAAATGGTTCAGATACGACAATTATTGATCAACCTGAACATCAAGAATCAAATAGGTACCCAGTTAGAAATAGGAAACCTAAAGAATTCCCTGAATTTGGAACGTTCCAAAGTGTTTCTCCTGACGAACCTACATCTGTGAAAGATGCGCTTCAGGGGAAGGATAAAGGTAAATTTCAGGAAGCTATGAAATGTGAGTATGATTCTCTAGTGCAAAACAAATCATGGGAACTAGTAAATTTACCTAAAGGTAAGAAAGCTATTAATAGTAAATGGATTTTTAAAATTAAAACCGATGCAGAAGGTAACATTGAGCGATACAAAGCTCGACTCGTAGCCAAAGGTTGTAGTCAACAAGCAGGAATTGACTACGATGAGACATTTTCTCCTGTTGTGAGACACTCTAGTATGAGGGTTTTATTTGCATTTGCGGCTGAATTGAATTTATCAATTGATCATTTAGACGTGACTACCGCTTTTCTAAATGGAGACTTGGATGAAGAGGTTTATATGAATCAACCTGAGGGATTTATTCAAAAAGGCAATGAAGATAAAGTTTGTTTGTTGAAGAAAGCTGTGTATGGCTTAAAACAATCTTCCCGGGCATGGTATATGAAAATTGACAAAGTTTTAACCTCTTTAAGTTTTAAAAGATGTGACTCTGAACCTTGTATATATTTGAGGAAAACCAGTATTTCGATTGTAATCATTGCATTGTATGTTGATGATTTTCTTGTATTTTCTAATAACTTTACAGAAAAGGAAGAATTAAAGAAGAAACTAATGAGTATTTTTCAGATGAAGGATCTTGGAGAAGCAAAATATGTAATTGGTTACAAAATCACTAGGAGTGATAATGCTGTACTTATCAACCAGAAGAAGTACATTGAAACTATACTCGAAAACTTTCGCATGAGTGACTGTCATCCTATTGCTACTCCACTTGATCCAGGGCAAAAGTTTACTAAAGTCAAAGACAATCACATTCCTGATCCTCGCATTCCTTATCAGAGATTGATAGGTTCTCTAATGTATCTGTCTGTTAGTTCCAGGCCTGATATTAGTCAAGCTGTAAGTGTTCTCAGTCAGTTCAACACGTGTTACACAAAGGAACACTGGGAAGCAGCTAAGCGAATTTGAGATATCTCAAGGGTACTATGGACTATTGTATACAGTACAAGAAAACTGGTGTACCTGTGTATGGTTTAGTTGACGCAGATTGGGCAGGAGATACTGGTGATCGGAAGTCATACTCAGGTCTTGCACTTATTATAGCAGGAGGAGTTGTTTCTTGGGAAAGTAAGAAACAGCCAACAGTGGCTTTATCCAGCACTGAGGCAGAGTACATGGCACTTATTCAAGGAGCTAAGGAAGCGATGTATTTGAGAAATCTCTTACAAGAACTTTTTGGAACCTATCAAGAAATCAAGATTTTTAATGATAACCAGTCAGCACAGAAGCTATGTTTGAATCTAGTTTTCCACAACCGAACTAAACATATTGATGTTAGACATCACTTTATTCGAGAGGCAATTAACTCAAAGAAGATTTCGGTACACTACTCACCAACTAAAGAGATTGTGGGCGGACGTGCTAACAAAAGGTCTCAATAAACAAAAACATAATGCTTGCTTGGAAGGACTTGGACTAATTAAACTCAAGCAATAGTGTACAGATTAAGGGGAAGTGTTGTTATAATATACTTTCTAAGTGTTTATAATCTGTAACTATTGCTAAGGCACTGTTATGCTATTAACAGGTGATAAGGTTGATAAATTATTATTAATGGAAGCGTGCTGGGCCCATAACCTGTCGTTGTATTAGAATAAATTAAGTTAAAAACGCAGTGTTAACAAGAGTATTTTATTAGAAACCATTAATAATAATTTATCAACCTTATCACCTAGTTAATAGCATAACAGTGCCTTAGCAATAGTTACAGATTATAAACACTTAGAAAGTATATTATAACAACAGGAACAAATGTTTCTGGAATAATATGTTTCTAAATTATACTAAAAAATAACGTTTATTACTTATCGGTCTTGTTCCTCACACGTTCATTGAATATCAGTTTGTTCACGTTTGATCAACTTGATAAACTAACGTACTAAGTATAGTTTATAAATGAGCAGACCTGTAGTTGTCAGTTCGCCAGATCTGTTTTTTACAGAATCATCATCATCATTCTGTATTGGATATAGATTTATCCTACTAAAAGAAATGTAGGGTCGCAACAACGTTATGGTAATTTCGTTTAAAACCTTTAAGGGTGTGACAACGTTGATGCTGGGTTACTCTTATTACTTTAGATTGCAACCACATTGTGCCAGGGGTTTTTTTTTGTTACTTTGAGGTTGATACAACTATATGGCACGGTTGCTCTTATTACTTAAAGGGTGTAAAAACTATTAGACAGGTTGCTTTTATAACTTAAAGGTTGCGACAACGTTGTGGAAGGGTTGCTTTTGTAATATTATGGTGTAATAACGTTGTGGGTGGATCACTGTTATAATTTTAACGTTTAGACAACATTGTTGCAGTATTGCTATTATTTCTTTCAGGTTGTGACAACATTGTTGGAAGGATGCTCTTACTACTTTAAGGGTGTGACAACGTTGTTACAGGGTTCTTATTACTTAAAGGCTGTGACAAAGTTGCAGCATGTCTGGTTTTACAGCTTTAAGGTTGTTACAACGTTGTTGTAGGATTGCTCCTGTTACTTTAAGGGTGTAACAACGTTGTGGTATGGTTGCTCTTATTAATTTAAGGGTGTGACAACGTTTTGGCACGGTGCTCTTATTACTTAAAGGGTGTGACAACGTTGTGCCACGGTACCTGTTATTACTATTAAGGATGTGACAACGTTGTGGTAGGGATGCGTGATGTGTGCTTAACCCATCAGTTGCGGCCGGCAAATAAGCCTTACGTTAATGGCATTAGCGGCATGAGACGAGACCACTCCTCCTGTCCACCGTATCGTAGAGTAATAAATGACTGTTGATTTTAGGGGAGTCTTGTGTGTAATGTGTAATTCGTAGCCTACATCCTATAAATATTATTAATGCATAAGTTGTTTATATTTGTTTTGCATTGTTCAATCCGGCTCTAACCATAGCACCGATTGAGCTGAATATTGCACAAAGGAAACTTATAATCACGGACAAAGTATAGGCGTATGGAATTTATGAAATACTTTGAGTGCTCTCGAAAGCGTTCCAATGTTCCAATGTTAATCTTATGAAAACATATGTTTGTAATGTTTTCTGCTATTCCTAAATTAGAATCTGATGAGTTTATTTACTTTGGTTAGGAAATTAACATTTCTTTGGGTGGACATTGCAAATCACCCGCGGTAAAAGCTGTAGTAATCAATAAACCACCATAAAAGTAAATGTTGTTTGAAATATAAAAATATTTGCCACTGCCATGCAAAAAATAGTTCTTTCATAGTATTTCATTATTGTGTGATAAATTGGAGAGTTGTATATGATTTCGTTGCTTTTTGAGCATTGATTTAAAATGCTAAAAATATTTTTTTTAACTTGATGTAGGTAAACCTATTTTAAGATTGTTTTTATGCTGTATAAGTTAACAAAATATCTTCGGTTTTGTCAAGAGACTTTTTTTTAATTTCATGGTAGAACTTTTATAAGTAGAATCAAGCTAGTATATTGCAGTTTATTAGTATAGTTAAAAGAGTACTGCTGAATGAAAATTCATTTATGGATATCCGTGCACAACGTATGAATAAAAAAAAAATGATGAGAACCTTTCAAATAAGTGTACCTATTTTTTGCTTTAGTAAAGTCAACATGGACTCTACAATATAATTTACCAGATTATAATATGTGTGATATAATATAATATGATTCTATATGTGTGTGTGTGTGTGTATACTGACTCTCCATATAGTGGTACCGAGTAGTTGAATAAAGATATTACATATGTGCACTGCAATATAATTTCATCCGACGAGCATTTAGTGATGTATGCCACACAATTTAATACCAATAGTCAGAGAGGTAGTGCAGAGTAAAACTCGTTGTCCGAATGGGATTCAACTTGAACATCGATTTGGCCATCATTGTTGTCCCATGAACATCGATCACTGAGAACACGATTTATCAAAAGTTAAATAATAATAATAAAAGACATTTGCACCCCATTCGCAATTTCAAAGTTGTATTTTTAATTTTTATCTAAAAAATATTTTTACATAAACTTGATCATGTTCTAAGCAAAATTTAAGAGCGAATTTGTCATTTGAACTATTTTTCTGGCTATCCTAAAAACACATTACAAAACTTACAAAACTCTTGCAAAACTTATGGGGAATTATGAAATTATCATAAACTCCGAGTAAATAGAATACGAAAATTAAAATTCAAATCTGAATGTCTAAATTTGAAAAAGTGTTTAATTATCCAAAAGGACAATTATCCTTTTGGACAAATGTAGCGTAGACAAATAAAAGATGTTGAAATCATTAAATACTATTTTATTCTTGCAATATTAAAACAAACATCTTCTTATCAAATTTAACAACTGAATAAACCTTCTTGAATTAGTCTAGGCTATATTTTATTTTATACTCTGCTCAATCCTTTAATTTTACTCTGACTTTATTTAACTTCAAAACTTAATTTTTCTTGTATTAAATTCGTCTTAAATTCATGAGCTAAAAAAAATACGATAGAATTAGTAAGCCAGAAGGGCAAAATAATTAAACCTGAAATGAACAGATGAGACATGTTAAATTGAACGGCAACTTTAAACTATAAATTTTTAATCTAAAATAATAATTGAGAATCTACTCACCCAAAAAGGGGTAACTGAAACTTTAAGAACACTACTGACCACCTTTACACAATCAAACTTTACTTTAAAAAGACCGTTGGTGGCCAAGACTCGCGTTATATACCGCTGAAGAACTGCGTTCTGATTGGCTGAGACAACTTATTGTTCAGCAGTTCAGCCCGCGATTCCACCAATCACGTCTCACCTATTCTTACAAATCTTTCCTGATTTAAGTTGCAAAGTTTAGGCCTGATAATCCTGTGACATCTGGTTTCCCTACTTCTAATAATTCTACAATAGTTTGTTTCCTGATTTTTCTTGAGCAGAGTTCTTTTAATTAAATTTGCAATTAAAACAATTTTATTTATTTTAATTCAGTAACAAAAAATTAAAAATCCCATACATGCTACACAAAGATTACCTTTAATTCACAGAATTTTTTCCCATAAGTATTATTCGATTAAAAATATTCAAAACCATCATACAAGATGTGACTGAACTCTTTTAAAAAATTCTCAAATTGATCCTTGGGAAAATAAAAAAATGTACAAAGAGGGTTCTATATAATCCTTTGTTTAGCTACTAGCCACAATTTTTGTCAAATAGTAATTTTTATATCCATAACAGTTCGTTGTATTAAGTTCATATTTTGTATGAACTTTTAGTTACCATACCAATGGCCATTATCAGGGGAAAATATTTTTTCCTATAAGAATTTTCAAAATGACGACCATTTAAGAATTTTAAACTCAGATATCTCAAATCACGTAATTTTGATCAAAATCCTATAAGAGACCGTTGTAAATTTGCTGGACCTTTGTAACACATGATGTATCAAGTGGCCCAGCATCCCCCGGGACCCCAGGGCTGGCCGCGCTCCAGCCAGGGCGGCCCCGGCGCCTGTTGATATAAACCCTCGCTGGAGGGCGACGCCGCCGCGGCGCGACGTTACCCCCACCCATCTCCATCTCATACCCATTACTGTAACTCCATCGGGCTAAGTACTTGGACGGTTATGCGTTAAACTTCGGTGTTAACTGCTGATTCGTTTTTACTCGATCAATTAAGATAATCATTCCCATAAAAACTTTATCCGTTGGATGACTTTAGTTAATTAATGTGCATTACTCGTACTTGGCGGCAGAACGGTATTCTAGCATTCTCATCCTATTGGATCACTTTAATAGCTAATATTTAATAGTTATTGTTATGTTTCATGTTCAAAATATATTTTAATGTGTTGTAAGTGAAGTATAGGCTACCTAAAAATGAAAATAACTAGAAGTAAGTCGTATCCTATCAGAGTATAATTTCTATAATTTTATTCCAATGAAATCCCGATTGAATCCGACTAGGATGAAATCCAAATCTTTAATGTAAATCGGAAGTATGAGTGAGTGTCCCTGTATTCCCCTGCCCTCACGGGGGGGGGGGGGGGCTGGGCGCCACATAGCTTGCAGTTACGTGTTTTATGTCTGGCCCGAAACCACTATCAAGGAGACAATATTGCCAGCAAAACTAAAGTTGGCCGTATTGTTTTGGTTATACAATACCTTAGTACTTAGTAAGACTTGCCTTGAACTTTTTGTTTTGTGATTTGAGAATGTAATTTTTTATATAATAACTGTGATTAATTTTAAGTTGAATTTTTTATGGAAATCTTTAAATTTAACATTTTCACCCTATGACTCTAATGAGGTTGGGTCTATATTTATTGAGATCCAACAATTCTAAACAAATTAAGAAAAGAATCATCGTTAATTTTTCTTTACTATAAACATTTAAGCTTTAATTGCCTGTAAATATGTTCTAAGAGATTTAAAATAATTGCAGGACAAAGAAAAGATAGTTATAACGTTCGTAAAAACGCCATATTGCTCAAATGAATGAGGTGATAAGACCACCATGTAGTGCTATAGAGTGGAAACAACCGGCCCGCATGGGCACACGTTCCATTGCTGAGCGATGTCCGCCACACGCTGTTACTGTTGCATCACCGGCGACGCGCCGGCAGCCATCTTGTGATCAACAATGGAGTGTAACTAGTTCTTTAGTCTATGTAAATAATTTGTTATGTAGTAAAGTCACAATATAAGAAATGTTTTGACTTCATTTGGGATTTCTTTAAGGGATTTTCACTAGTTACACTAGTATGATGTATCTCTTTTTTTTATTTTTTTTTATTTTTTTGGGGTGGGGGGGAGAGGTTACTCTCGTATCAAAAGAACATTGTTAGGTTTGTAAAATTTTATATCAACCCGTCATGTAGGATGTTTGAGATTTACAAGTTTTGAGGTATGAAATTATATGCCTATTGACAGAAAAAACCTGCTGCAGGGTTGTACTTAAATTTGGGTTGTATGAAAAAGCATTTAACTACTAAAACATTAGGTAAACAGTTTTTTGCCTACCGTTCATCTATAATCAAGTACCGTACAACACTACTTAATTAATCAGAAATTCGATTAATAATAGAATAAAGTCATATCTCAGAAACTCAGTAATTATCTTAAAATCATTATCAAAATATAAATTCTCATAAAACTAAGTGAGTCGTTAAATTTGTCAGAAATTCTCGTGCATAGTTGAACAGTAAAACGCAAAATAATTCCTTTAGTTGTAAAATAGTTCGACAGTGAAACTTAAGCAATTTCAGAATAAGTTAGTATTTCGCGAAGTTTGGAATTAACCCGAGATATTGCGGCACTACAGTACTCTACATTCTACGCCGTGCTACCCCCCGCCAGGGGGTGGTTCGCAAGTTGGCGACGTGGAGCTCCCCTCAGCGCCCCCTGGACGGCTTCCAGCAGACATGGAGACCGAGGTCTTGTCGCTTTTGTTACATCAGAATAACGCCCCACGGTTGGCCAAAGGCTCCTACATATACGCTGCTCCAATTTTTCTTATTTCTCTTTCCACAGTGGTTCGCTAACAACACCATGCATCACAAACTTTTGATTTATCTGTGTACTTAAAGCGGTACGTTGTTCCATTGGGTTAGTTTGATTTTGATTTGGTTATTTTAAATTTTTTACATTAGAGCATTGTTAAAAAGTTATGATTGAAATGTTTTTTATTTGTATTTACAGTAGATAACCATTCGCACTTGAAATTTAAAAACTTTACTTCTCTTTGAATTGACTGCATCAAATCACGTGACTCATGATAAATATGTATAGTTTGCTGACTACACATCTATTGGCATAATCAACATGAATCACTTAGGAATTTATATAAAAAATAAAATTAAAAAACTGCCTAAATTGCTTGAGCACCCTGAAGTCAAACACAATATAGACCTCTATAAGCGTTAATTTTAGCGTCCTCTTTTAGCATTAATTTTTATCGTGTATGACTATACATACAATAGATTCCCTTTTCCTAAACTGCAAAAACCAATTATTTCATGTTTTCAAATTGTTTTAATGTATCAAATGTAACCAGCACACCAAATTCGATATTTCAAAAGTATTATTTTCTGGATATTATAACGGCAAAGAACGGTCAACTTCCTCAGAATAAAAAATAACCTATTAAAATCGGAATTCTTTATATAAAAACTAATAATAAATACGAAGTACTTCCAGTAAGATGCTATAGGTACCATTATACGGTACCGATTGTACCTCTACAAGAACTCTGTTAATTTTATGCCTCGTATTTAAAGCTTTAAATGGTCACAATATTAATTCTCATCAGATACTCCAGACGAATGAAGTGCACAGTCACTGTTCCTTCTGCCCGAGTGTTCCTGTGTTCCTTCTGTCGAGAGGATGAGACCATCAGATGACGTTCCGCCACCGTTCATCGGCCCTTGACCCGTCAGTCTCCGCGATTCAGTGACGTCACTCACTCGTCCCATCTCGACGCCGTCACGCATTCAGTGCAGCGGAGTTGCATAACTTGCACGCAAATCAGTTTACACCATCAGTTTTAAATGCTCATACATCACTTTGTAATTTTCGAAAATATGCACGGAAAAAATCAACATTCAGACAACACAGTCGTAGGATTACAAAAACTGCAACAAAACTGCATAGTATTACGAAATAAGGTTAACTATGCTCTTAAATCTTAATTAACTGCTCGTAACAACATACTCTACATTGAGACTTAGATAACAAGAGTCTCTAAAAAGACTTGTTATGGTGTTTTTTTTACTGTAGTAACACTAACAATTATATATTTTTTATGTGTTCCGTGAAAACCTTAATTTACTAGATTTTAAATCTACAGGGTGTCACAAAAAAGTGTACCTGGCTATACAGGACCTGATTCTACATGCAAAAATAAGTCAAAAAAAAGAATAACAATTTTTGGATTTCGGCTTAGTTTAGCCGTAATCCGCCATTTTGTTTTTTATACATAATAATTTTTATTTCCGTGGCTGTTCGTTGTATTAAGTTCATATTTGGCATGAACCTTTATGACAGCAATGTCCATTTTCAGGAAAAAAATTATTTTTGTCCGATGTGTATTTTCAAAATGGCGGCCATTTTTAATTTTTAAACTAAAATATCTCAAAACCGGTAAATTTTATCAAGATTTTACAAGAGACAAAAAAGTTGACAAATAAAATTACCTAACTAATGGTACCAAGATTGTAAGGATCGAACGACAAATAATGGAGTTATTGAGATTTTTCTCCTAAAATAACCTAAATTTGCATGCATTTTAATGGAAAATCAATGATTTTATGCATACAAATGGCAATCACTCCGTTATTTGTTGTTCGATCCTTACAATCTTGGTACCATTAGTTAGGTAATTTTATTTGTCATTTTTTTTGTCACTTGTAAAATTTTGATAAAATTTACCGGTTTTGAGATATTTGAGTTTAAAAATTAAAAATGGCCGCCATTTTGAAAATACACATCGGACAAAAATAATTTTTTTCCTGAAAATGGAAATTGCTGTCATAAAGGTTCATGCCAAATATGAACTTAATACAACGAACAGCCACTAAAATAAAAATTATTATGTATAAAAAACAAAATGGCGGATTACGGCTAAACTAAGCCGAAATCCAAAAATTGTTATTCTTCATTTTTGACTTATTTTTGCATGTAGAATCAGGTCCTGTATAGCCAGGTACACTTTTTAGTGACACCCTGTATAAATAAATAGTAATAAAATACAAAAACGTAAAAATTTGATGTTCAATTTAAATTTAGAAATGACAACAACATTATAAAAAAAGAATTTATATATTCAATTAAAGTAGCTAGTTAGGCATATATCCTACATTTCTGCCATCTAAATGCTACTTCAGGGATCAGTCCAATAGTTTGACTCAACCAATTACCCACAAGTAGGCATATAATTCGACGTAATACTTCTACTCCATAACAAGTACTTTGGCCGCTGTGAAACTAACTGTGGATCCACTTGTGCTATACCTCACGTAGTTTCACCATCACGTAGTTTTAATTATCTGTCACTCAACCCTTTTTACTAGTATTGTTTAACAAGAGTTCTATTTACTCTTAACCGAAGATTAAGTGTAGGCCTACCTATACACTAACACGGGCAAATTATTTTTTTTTAACCCGTATATAAAAGGCCTTAAAAATAGTAAAATAATGTGCAACTTGCAGACAGTTATCAGCTTTAAAAACCTTTCACAAAACATTTAACCTAAAAAGTTTGTGATGTGATAGAGTGGACATTAGACAACGAAACAAAAATGTGTCTTTTGGCAGCCCTTTATTCAATTTTGCAGCATGCAATATTGGTTTTCGACACAATTTAAATGTCTTGGTTGTCCTACAGGAGGTAAAGACGCGAAAATAAAATTGTAATGATTCACTAAAAAAAGTATTGAATGTTCACTATGTAATTTTACAATTGTGATTGCCTTTTGCTCAATGATGAAGTCGAGAGCCCGCAATCGACATTGGCTAGTTCTAAAGCTGTGCGTACCGCGACACGATCGTAATCTACGCTCATAAAAAAATCAATAGAAGAATACTAGCTAGTGCACCCGTTGCTCAAAATCGAGAAATTTACTTACAAAAATAAACATCATATGTATATATTTTACATATATTACATTACATGTATATACATGTAATGTTTATATTGACATTTTTAATTCACTTCGTAAGCCAGTTTATCCTTAATAATTCAACACAACTTCTTGGTTCTCTCTGGTTTTCTCTGTTTACAGCCTGCTTATTAAACTTGAAAATCAGTTAATTTCCTTACCAATTATGTTCTTTATCAATTGGGGAAATAACGAACTTTAAGGTCGTAATGTCTCTTCCATTTAGATGCATATTCACCAATTTACTTTAGAAATAACTTAACGCCGATCCAATGACACCAAACTCATTAAAACGAGTAATCTAGTTTTTATATTCAACTTTACAGACCCCTACAGTCGTCTGATGGGTTTACTCTCTGAGTTCTCGAAATCGTAGCTTCTCTCCTCGGAGGCTGTCCCCGGAGGTCAACGGCTGCACCTCGGTGCGTCACGCGTCACCGGACGGAACTGTAACGGATCCCATCAGCCGCCTCGGCCGCCGCGAGAGGCGGTCCAGAGGCTGCGGATCTGGGCGACAGCTGACTGGAGCCGAGGGAACCAACGGGCCAACACTGGCGGCGGGATATACAAGCACTACGCTCACCTGGGGAAGCTGATTTCACTAAGTTGCAATTTTGAAAACCTTAACCCAATTTTCTTAGATATGTTGACAAAAATTACATTTTCGTCCAAACGCTCCTGTCATGCATTGATAATAAAATTATTAGAATTGAAAGACATGTTTAAAAAAAACCATATGTGAATATTAAATTAATATTTTCCATTATCTTCAGAAATATTTAAGTGATCGGATTCGAGAGAAGGGCCTACATTCTAGTGTCTTTAAATGTAGCAGTTTTATAAAAATAACATCCTATAGTAATTGAATGAAAATAGTCCGGTTTCAATTTTAAAATCTGTGTCCCCCTCATCCCCTCTTACCCTGCAATGTTGTCATTTGTGGTTATGTTTTACGCAGTAAAAAATATGTTTCAGAGATTGAATAGTCATGACGATTTTATTTGCTATAGAAACTATACATGTTACATAGATTAATATATAGGATTCGTAGGGTACTTTAATTCCATAAATGGTGTTTTTTTTTAAACATCAGGCTGCGACTGGGTTGGTAGATTCATAATGTACGAGTGGCACAAAATATGGTATTATTTGGGGAAGCTGAGCAAAAATTGCATTAGTATATAATGTTTGAAAATCCGTTTTGCAATTTGGAAGATAGTTGAGATCATAAAATGGGATCAACATTTTATTGAGAGAGGTCATTTTATGCTCTCCATCATCATTCGAATTGCAAAACCATTCAAATAATATTGCAAATCATTCAAACATCGCATACGATTGCAATATTTGCCCATACAACTCGAATATTTGACCTTGCGTCAATTCTATATCACCAACTACAAACCCCGGTTGTTGCCCAATGTTTCAAAAATCCTCCCCATCATTAATTGTATTAAATTACCTCTTGTTTGCTATTTTGTTCATATATGTAACATTTACAGTTTTCATAGAATAACACAAAATTAAATCGTCAGTGACTTTTCTCAATTACCTTGTAGATTTGGCAACAATGCACCAACTCACTTTGGACAATTTTTCGTTCAACTTACGATACAGGTGATTTTTTTACCCTTTTTTAGCAAAAAATCTCAAAATGGGAAAAATTTCGGTGGTGGTGGGGGGGGGGGCAAAGAAGAGGTTAGAGCCATTCGGTTTATTGCCCAACTGACTTGTGACAAAATATACCAATAGAATGTTATTTTACAAAATCAAGCCGATGTGAGTGGATGAAAGCCGATGTACCTTTACTAAACAGCCATTTCATTTGTTGATTCATCTCACTCACCGGATGGTAGATAATTAAATAAAAATAATAATAATTTTTATTCAATTGATATTAAGAGACTCGGAATATCCCTAGAAAATATTGGGAAATAATACCAAGATTGAATCTTAGAAAAGGGAGGTAACCAGTATTCTAACTTTACGTTGAGTTACATTGTGCTACGCTGAGTTAGGACTATATAGGCTACACTAACAATGCAATTAGTGTACATAGTCAATGATTTTATTAAGTTGAAGTGCTATTACCTAAGTTATTCTTTGTCAATCTGATACTTTGTTTTCTAAACAACTCACAATATTCTATCTACTATTTCTAGCTGCTGTATAAATAGTTGTTATACTGTATTACCAATGTGTAAGGAAAGAAAGGTAACAGTCACTTAAAGGAAAAAGCCAAACGATTCCAGGAATTATAAAAAACTTTTGTTTACTTGAAAAGTACAAATAAGATGCTTTATTGCTAATTAGGCTACTAAGTGCATCCAAAATCTAAAGGCTTCAAACCTTGATTTCAGTGCGTATATTCTATTAAATCAAAACTGTATGATGGAGTTATGGCTAACGAAACTCCTATAAAACCCAAGTTATTTTACTCATTAGTATCTTATCTTACACCAACAATAGCATTAACATTTGTAATCGATAGTTCACGAAAATGTTTAATTTCTCCCTTTATATACAAGAGGACCAGTTACCAATCACAAGTTACACTTTTTACAACAGCGCTTGTTATTATTTTAAATGAGCTTTAAAAATAACAGCCTTATCTATCACCAACTTATGTGAAACAGTATTTCAATATACCCCTGCTGATTTGCCAGCCAAACAGAAGGACGCCAACGCAGGAGGAGGCCATGGACTCTGGTGTTGACCACAGGATCTGTCAGTTTTTTTTACCAGTGATATATTATACACTTCAATTTATGACGTATCGTTTTACTTCCTCTGTAACGGCAAAGGCTGTGGGTGTTATAAGCGTATTTCCTACTCAGGCAAGTTTGAAAGATTATTAATAGTAACAGATTTATGACTTGAATAACAAAAACTAAAAAATATATATGTACTGTGAATATGATTCGCAAAAGACTAAAATATGACACATTTTTCAGAATGATAAAGCTTACGAGATGTGTTCCAGTTATTTTTTGGTCAGAGGAGTTTTTTACGAATTAAATAATTTTTTATGTTTCAATTTGTGTGCCTGTAGATTGATTTATATTTTTCGATGTTTAATGTCGACGATCTTACCTCAAATTACTCTAAGATAATTCCAAAGGTTACCATATGAATTAAAATCCGGCTAGCCTAACGGTTTTCGGCTTGGACCTGGGACCAAGAGGGTCCGATCCCCGGGATGTCCACCAAGATTTGATGGGTTTGTACCGATTTCCTTAAAATCGTTTAAGATTACATTGAACAAATATCTAAATAAAAATGCCACTGGCTTATACATAAATAAGAAAAAATGAGTAGTGTCATTGTTCAACATACAAAAGTCCTTAATTTTATTGTTGATTTCCTTTTAAATGCTGATGACAGTAAAACACTGGAATTTGTTTTCGCTAACGTTTTTTAAGGATATAAGTATGTATATATAAACACTCATTAGGTGATAACCCTAATTTCAAATCAAACTGATTTGCGAACACCTCTTTGATATCCAAATGTCTTTACAAAGCTTTGTTGGTACCACTTCTAAGTTGAAATTTAAAACTAGTCTATTCACGTTAGTTTTATTACATGTTTCGTGATAAAAAAAAATCAACGGTGTCCACAAAGTCTTTCGCTGGTTTCATAGCTTTGCTGTATGGACACCAGTATAGCCACAAGCATCTTACATTTCTCGTTTTCAAGGAAATTTGATCTATTTTTATTCTCACAAAATTGTCAATACCTAAGCTCAGCTGATTGACGACAATGCAGTTTACTTGTGATGCATTATAAAATCCATTCGTGATTGCCTAACTAAATTACCATCTCGTTCACCACGCTTGACCTCTTAGAAATTCTTTTTGTAGGGGTTTGTCAAGGATTTTCTTTTGTTCTTCCCCAAATCCGAATTTAGAAACTCTTAAAGATAGAATAAAAATGCAGTGACGTCCAATTGAGTAATTTCTGAGTGGAAATGTTAGCTAAAAGTAAAAACGGTTCTTGGAAAACCCCTAATTAAAAACCGCTTAGAAGATTTACACGCAATTCAAAGCGCTCACATAAAAGAGTTCTGTAAAAAACTAAGAAGTCACTTGTTAAAACTGAATATAAAACGGGTTTCTTTATCAGAACAAGACTTTATGGACACCCGGTATATTGAAAACCGCTCATAATTAAACCAAACTTTTTATTTAGAATGCCGTAACATTTTGTACCACGTATACGTAAAATTATAATTGTATTTATGAATCAATCTAAATGGTCAGATAAAAAGTTAAACCATTTTTAAAGAGACGTTTGATGGTCATGTATTAAAGTTGTACGATGTTATCAGAAAATCCCGGATGTAATATGAAGATTAATCCATGCCGGAGCTGGGGCAATATCGGATGTAGTCTGGGCTTAGACCCGACCCGCACTGACTAAATGCTTCAAGCTCTTCATTCATTGGTTTACTTTAGGATAATGGATCTCAGACTTCAAGAGGTGCTACAGAAAATATCCCTCCCTGCAAACACTCTATTCGTTTACTTTCCGTATTGCACTTCACCCCGTTCCTATTCCTATAAATTTGTCATTAGAATATAATATTTATATGTATAACATTATAGTGAAATACTGCTGTGTATGTTTATATTTTAAAAAAGGTATTAAAATAAATAAACTTGAAAATTTTGAAACGTTATAAACTTATATACACTACAAAAATATCTTAATTAAATTGAATGTTAAAGTAAATTATGTTCTAATGTTAGCTGGTAAAATATTGACCAATCGTTTAAACGACAGAGACAAAAATATGTGTAGGATTAAATAGCTCCAGTCTTATAATTTAAGTTTATGGCATTTAATAGTTAAAAGAGAAAAAGTACTTTTTAGTGTTACTCTTTCAGAAAAAAATAATTAATTAATTGTCTTACTTCACGATTTTATTGACTCTAATCTGCTAACAAGACTGTATGCCTAATGCAACGAAAATAGGTAGTTTTATAATGCAAAAAGTAGTAAATTTTGTTTGAAATCGTCTAATCAATATAGCTTTAGAGAATAAATTTGGGAATCCAAATTTTACTTCTGAACAGACCACAATACTAGGATATATTTGTAATATATTGCAAAAACAGCAATATCTAAGAATATACCGAACATAAATATAGAATTATTGTTGGGGGTGGGGGGCGGAGATGTAGGCAATGTATGGCCCAGTTCTTGCTCTAAACTTTGATATTAAAACAACCAATTGTTTTATAAAACTTTTTAAGAAAATAATTCAAGTGTATTGATATTTGTGAGTGCAAAATATAATAAAAGGCATTAATTTGAATTTCCATTTCATTTTATTTTGCGTTTTACATAAAAAAGTCGTTAATGATTAACACGAATTTTATGTTTCAAACATTCACCGTTTCGTTTATTAATTTTAGATGTATTATAACGCATTTAAGTATGTGTTTTTGTTACATCTCTTAAAATATACTTTAGATAATTTATATTCTTTAATAATTGAGAAATCTGCCTTTATAAAATATCTTCTCCTCTTCTCATTCAATTCTTGGTTATCACTATGAATTGATCAAATCTAAACGTTTGAATCGCGGCTAAAATTGGTACAGAACAATTCCAGAGGCGATTTTTTGTGTGTGTATGAATGTATTTTAATGCAACCTTTAGTGAAAATATTGATTATTATCGCTTTGTAATAGTGCCTTTAAAGCGGCAAGTTTGATATAATTCTTTGGGAATTAAATCAACATTACTTATCTCTCGGCCGGCAGTAGGTTTCTTGGAGCCCTAGGCAAAATCAACCCACCTTCAAATTTAGTTCAGACATTATTAACAAAAAATGTGTTTAAATTACTTATATGTTTTTTTTTTAACTTTCATCGGATAATAAAAGAATTTACTATTTACAATTTACTGTTAACAAAATTTTCAAAACAATTATCAACCATTTGTCAGGGCCTTAGTTTGGACACAAAGGAGACAATTACAGACGATCGGGGGTTGGTCCCTAAAACTGAGGGAGCTTTTTACAGTCACTCGTACTTTTGGGGGGGGGGGGGGCACTCATGTCTGCCGATCGGTTGCGCTCATCTTCAAAAACCGGCGGCTCACCATCGCCGATTAGGGGCGCTCATCTCCGCCAATTAGGGGAGATAGTCTCCACCGATCGGATGTGCTCTTTACTACAGATAATAACTTACCAATTGGGGGGTTGTTCACTACCACTGATTATTTACCACTAATGTGTTTTTAACCACCAAAGATCGGGGACGATCGTCTGCTTCGCAATGGCGTACCTACCTCGGCGACCTAGGTCTAGTTAGCCTATATGTTTTAGTCGGCCCTAAGATCGCATGAATGTTAACCACGATGTACTGGATTATCACAGTCAGCAAACCAATTTAATCGTCCCTGGTGGGTGTTGTCTAAACACAATTTGTTCTACTCACCTCTTTGTGAGCGGCGGGGGCAGGGGCGGCGGTGGGGGCGGCAGCGGGGACGGCGTGGACGGCGGGGGCGGCGGTGCTGTGAAGGTCTATGTGCAGGTGGGAGGCAGGATGAGGTCTCTTGGGGGGAGAGGCGTGGTGCTCGTGGTGGTCGTGGTGGCTGGTAGCGCCGTGCTCGTGGTGGTGCTCATGGTAGTGGTGGTGGTGGGACAGCTCAGACAAGGACGGCTGGATGTGCGTCACGAAGTGCGCCATGGCTGGTTAACACACCTGCACAAACAATAGTTTCATTGTAGTACACGAGTCAATAGCTTGCAATAAACAACAGTGAAGACATAGGACACACGTCACTAACTTCACAAACAATAATGTCGATGTAGTACACGAGTCAATAGCTTGCAATAAACAACAGTGAAGACATAGGACACACGTCACTAACTTCACAAACAATAATGTCGATGTAGTACACGAGCCAACAACATGCAAAAAAACAATAGTGAAGACATAGGACACACGTCACTAACTTCACAAACAATAATGTCGATGTAGTACACGAGTCAATAGCTTGCAATAAACAACAGTGAAGACATAGGACACACGTCACTAACTTCACAAACAATAATGTCGATGTAGTACACGAGTCAATAGCTTGCAATAAACAACAGTGAAGACATAGGACACACGTCACTAACTTCACAAACAATAATGTCGATGTAGTACACGAGTCAATAGCTTGCAATAAACAACAGTGAAGACATAGGACACACGTCACTAACTTCACAAACAATAATGTCGATGTAGTACACGAGCCAACAACATGCAAACAAACAATAGTGAAGACATGGGACTTGTGTCAATAAATTACATAAACAATAACGTCGACGTAGTACACGAATCAATAACTTGTAAAAACCATTTGTGAAGACAAGACTCGTACAATAATTTTGATGTAGGATACAACGCACATCGATAAACGAGACAAGCAAGTTTACTTTAAAAATGTGTCAAATTAATAATGTGTCATAGGAAAAGCGTCAATAATCTTTGCAAACAACTATATCGACATAGAAAGCGACTAATTGACTACATGAACATTTATGTTGTAAACGTGAATAACTTGTTTAGTACAAAAAAATTGCGATTTAGGACACGGCCGATTAATTATACAAATAATGAACGATGTAGACATAGGAAACAACATAAAAAAATCATTCCTCAACAACCTACACAAAAGAATAATATCGTTATATAAACCATCAATAAATGACAAAACAATTGTGTTGATATTGTACAATGGTAAATAACGTGCTAAAAATGTTTTTAAAGTAACTTAATTTCACAATTATTAATAACTAAAACCAGTTATACTGTATAGTTATAGTTATTACATAATTAGTTATACCTTAGCCACACGAACAAAATTGAAATATTATTAGGTTAAAAAAAAAAAAAAAAAAAAAAAAAAAAAAACAAGTATATACAACAACCCATAGATACCAATGTTTAACGTCATTTTTTGTTTGTACAATACATATTTTATAGTGTCAAAATTCCATAGTTTACTTTCACTGCAGTTAATATTGTAAATGTTGCAATATAATATACCGAAAAAATGTTATAACACACATGTTTGGTTAGTTTAAGGCTAGCCAGAGTATGCAGTGCCTTAACAATGTATACAGAACCGAATAAGTAGGGACATCCCATGATAAAAAATTTTAGTTTTGCCCCCGAAAACCAGAGTAAAATAAAGCGCTGATGCTAGGATTACTTCTCCTTATTGTCACAGGAAGCGCTCTTTATACCTCTTAAATGTCAAAATGAGCGTATTTGTTTACAAAAAATCAAAACAATAACAAACGTCTGCAAAATTATTTTAACCATCTGTTTCCATTCAACCAATCAGCATGATCGTTGAATAAAAATTACGTCTTGGTGGTGCTATCTGTGTTTCAGGGGCGGCGTTCTCACTTCCCCATAAGGATGTCCCTACTTATTAGGTTCTGTATACATTGGCCTTAATCGTAATAGCATAGAAATAGTTTTTCTATGGCAATAGTATTAAAAATAAAATTCCATTTTAATTTTGGTAACAATTTACTACTCTCCAACTGTATACCCGGTGTGGCTAAACTACCCAGCAAAGGAGAGTTTACTAGGGCACAATAATTACAGCAGAGTAAATTGTGTGTGGCTAATCCAGAGTTTTTTATTCCCCAGCCCCAGCAGGACGCGGTGGCCGCGCCGCGCCGTTTCCACGCTCCCCGTCATTGGGTTTCCCGTTTCCCCCTGTTCACATAAATATCCATTTTCACGTAGCAGTTACCCTCCGCTGTCTGTCCTCTCTCCCCAATTTCGAGAACCTTCCTCGTGAAATTCCTTGTTCGGCTTTCCTTTAACTACACAACTTAAGAGTAAAGTCTTTTTTAACATACAAAATATGACGTAATGTATAAGATTTCGGAATTTACTACATAGATACTAATGTTTCATATTTGTTTGAATATAGTATAGTGTGAAAATTAATAAATACTAATATTTATTAATTTTTATATAAACCACTAAATAATACATTTTCCAATAGTCTTACATTTTTTGAATGCACACGTTGGATGTTAATTTAATTGTGTGTCACGTAGCTTGCAATTATTTATGAGGAATCACGCTCTTTCAACTAATCATTACACCAGTGTCAAAAGGGGAATCAGAAATCTGTAAGAAAATTACTCAGTCCGTTTTACCTCGACATCTTTAAAATAAGTACGATAATTAAGAAAAAATATTATTCTTAACTCTTTAAAAGAATGGTTGAAGCAAATATATTGGTCTATACACAATTATTCAAGTCTCTGCAAACGAATCCGATAAGTAAAAGCTTAGTTAAAGCATTAAACATATTTAGTTGTTTAATTAAGACAGTCAAAGAGACCAACTCAGTATACCTCAGGTTATCTTGAGTAGGGTACCTTGGCCGAAGACTGTCAGGAGGAGCAGGAGGAGCCGACCCCCCCCCCCCCCCGAGGAGCTCCCGGCGAGCCCCCCCCCCCCGAAAATAGTAGAGGTTTTTTTTTTTTTTTTTTTTTTTTTTTTAATATTTATTTATTAATTTTTTTTTTTTTTTTTTTTTATTTATGTGACCTATGCCCACAAATGACGGTGTAACCCAACCCTCGGTCACCTGCGTGTAGTCCGCAGAGAGGGGGGAGCATAGGCATCCCACCCCGGCCTACACATCATTCGCCCTTCCTCACTCCTAGCAGCAACATGTCTCCTCGTGATCAGCCACCGCCTAACAGCGATGCTTGTTACGCAGATGACCTCTTACCGCAAGAAGAGGTACCTGATGTAATTGCGGAACCCATTAATCAACTAGAGGAGCCACCCAGGATGCTCTCTTACAGTCCGACGGTGTTCTTCGTCGATATGATGAATCCGTGGGATATCTTCTATCGATTCATCAATGAAGTAGATCTCTGGCTGATGAGCGGAGTTCGTGTGAGAGTCATCTCCCCTTTACCCGGTTATCAGGAGTTTGCAATTGCAGAAACAAATCATGCTGCGCTGCTGGAGTGGGGAACACTAATGATAAACACCCCGATGGATGACGCCGATCTGATTGATCGGACGCTACAGGCGCCGTTCTTTGTAGCCACTCTGCTATGAAGCGGCACCATCCAGGGCGGTTAATTCCGCCCAACAGAAACGGCCCTTCTCAGGGCCCAATAATACCTCAATTACGCGTATGAGTTCTAACACTCATACGTACTGTGGCAAGGCACAACGCCACTTGGTCCGTTGTTCATGGGGACCACCCACGAAGGAGGAGCCCCCATGACCACCTGCTGTGTTGTAACCCAACCCTTGGCCAGGTGCGACATTCCACACCTAGGGGAGCCGGCACAATAGACCGATCACACCCCTGCGTGGCCTACAAGTTGAAAACTAAATAACACGATCACTGTGTTATATAGTCAACATCTTGACTTAGATTAGTTTTTTTTTTTTTTTTTTTTTTTTTTTTTTTTTTTCTTATTTACAATTATTTATTTATAACATAACCACTTAAAACTAAAAGGATTGGGATCAACAGTACGTTTAATCATCATATTCGCTATATTCTTCATGTTTCTCAGTTTTCACCTCCGCCTGTATAGTACCTCCACTCTTTAGCTCCTTTTCGGCTTCTTCTAGTTGCTGGGTAATTGCCATCTGGCATTGAAGTTCAAAATCATCACGCGGCACAGAACCGCAAATATCCATCTGAGCCAACCAGAGCCGCCTGAGGTCTTTTTCCTTCTCCTCGAAAGCTTCGACGGCCGCATGTAATTCCTCTTCTGTAATAGAGGAGTCCCACAATTGTTCATCATCGGTTTTGTTGACATCCTTCTTCTCGGACTCCATAGTGCTATCTGGCCAAAACTCGTCTGTGAGACAGTCGGAAGGAGTGGGGGAGCAGGACGATATTTTTCCCGCCATTCAGCCCCCCCCCCCTATATCTCTCCCCGTAGCACAGTCTCACACCAACCTCAGTGCGGTACAGACATGAGTACGTCCGGATTAATTGACGAGTACTTAAACGCTTTCATGGCCGACATCAACGCCGCAGACGACAACGCCACGGTTGAGCAGATCCCGACTACACCTCCGAAGCCTAAGAAGAGAATTAGACCTACACCAAAGCCTAAAGTGGAAGAGTCACCAGCGAAACCGGGATGGGTACCGAAACCATCAGACGATTGCCCCATCGTATCGTGGCTTGAAAACGGACAACTTTACGCGGTGCAGAATCCTTCAAATAGCGGACCAGTGCTTTTAAAAATGGAAATGTACGACGGTTCGGACATGGTGTACAGATGTGGTTTATTTATAGACAAGAATAGTGAATTGTACGAGAGCGTCAACCAGGTGGTGGACAAGTCAGAGAATTTATGGATCAATAAAACTACGGGAGTACCAAAGATTAATGGTTTGACGCAGACAGTAACACAATACAGCAAGACCGTTGAGAAACCGAAGAAGCAGAGTGCGAGTACAAAACCCAGCAAGAAAATCAAGAAGGCATTATAGGAACAACCGTTCTCACGTTTCATCGACCACCTGCACAAACACCTGCGCTCATAAAAATCCATGATGGCCGCCACCCTTCTCGACCCTTCTCACGTATCATCAGCCACCTGCATCCGGTCACCTGCGCAAACAAGAGAAGCGGGACGATCATTCTCATGTTTCATCGACCACCTGCACAAACAAAAAAATCCAAGATGGCGTCTGGGATGATAAAAACCGAGCGAGCGGACCGAGTGAGCATCATTCTTCGACTAGTCGCCGCATCATCACCACCACCATGTCGAGCAGCAAGATGACTTCAGAGTCCGCACCCGCTGTGACGATGGACCTACGGACCGCACTGAACACCTGCAAGTCCAGCTCTCCGGCCTACACCCGCCTGTCTGATCTGCGTGAGGAGTGCAGCTACGCAATCAGTGGGATGGAGCGGGTGACCACTCCGTTCGGCGAGACTATCGTCGTCATCTTAGAGGGACAAGTCGGCGATGACTTCTTCCTGCGAGTCTACCTGCCCAGGCGTTTCAACCAAGGCCTGAGCGACCACGACATCGAGCGGTACAACAGCGGTTTCGGAGATCGCCTTCGTCTGATGAAACGCAGCCCACTCCCAGGTAGCAAATTCACTCCACTGGAATTTTTGTAAAGCAAGCAAAGAAGAATCAAGACGTAAATACCTTTATAAATTTTGATAGTTTTTAAGCAATAAAATATCCATGTACATTACAGCATAAACTATTGTCTTTTATTTTAAGATGAAACCCAAACCCTTATTTTAAGAAAAAGTGTATGGTATTTAGTTTTAGTTTCAGTATTAGTCATGAGCTTGAAGTGGCAACATCCATTCTCAGCCATTGTGGCGGGCCCTTCGGGCAGTGGTAAATCACATTTTGTGTCCAAGTTTATTGAATACATAAATGAAATGTGTGATGTAAAATTTACCAAAATCAACTGGCATTACGGTAGTGGTGGGGGAGGAGGTGATGTAAGTAATTCCAAAATAAACCACATTGAGGGTTTACCGGACTTGAGTGATTATGATGGTAAGGAACCAATACTGGTTATAATTGACGACATGATGCGTGAGGCAGACGATAGAGTGGTGGATCTATTCACGAAGGGTTGTCATCACCGCAACATCAGTGTGTTTTTCATAACTCAAAATCTTTTTCATCAGGGTCGCGGGCAGAGAGACATCTCACTAAATGCTCACTACATTATATTTTTTAAAAATCCCAGAGATAGAGTACAAATCAGATATTTAGCCAGGCAGATATATCCAGACAGTCCAAAGTTCATAGAGGAAGCCTACAGTGATGCCACGAAACAGGCACACGGTTACCTGCTTTTGGACTTGAAGCAATCGACATCCGAGGACATGAGAGTACGCACTTGCATATTTCCCGAGGACCGTGTAAACTATGTGTACTTACCAAAGAAAAAATAACAAGTCAGTTACAATCATGTCGTGCTTGAAGAAGGACGCGCCGCTGCTCAGAGCGCTAATACATGCAACACCCAAGGAACGCAAGGCATTGTTAAAGGCTTGCGACAGGAGTCGAATCCGTTCAGTCTGCGAGTGCGCCTATAACGTACTACGTGGGAACGTGCCTCTGTCGAGTAAGACTAAAAGCCAGTTGAGCAAACATAAAGTGGCTCTGAGGCGCTTAGTAAGACAAGGAGAGTGTTGGGGAAAGAAACGAAATTATCTAGTGCAGAAAGGAGGTGGAGTTTTTATTCCATTACTGTTGGGCACAGTGTTACAGGCAGCAGTCAGTAGTGCATTGGGAAAGTGAAATGGATGTCCAGACAAATGCATTTTATTTGACTTTACTTAGCGGTACGCCCCGCTCAGCAAAATATTATCCGAAAAATAACACGTCTGATTTCACCGTACAACTACTGAAGTACATTTGCTTGGACAGTAGAGACTGGGAAGTGGCGCTCGTAGAAGTGCATTACCCATGTTCGTTCTCAACAGTAGGGTCCGATGCTTTGCTACAAGTAGTTGGTACAAAAAAGGAAGAACCCAAGAAGTCTGTGGGAAAAGAAGGTAAATCAGTCAACAAAGAAGGTGAATCAACCATCAAAGAACCGACCAATAAGAAACCCAAAATATTCGCACACTTCGAAAGACCGAAACCCGGATACTACAATTCAGTTGAAGAATTGGTGGAAAACATCAATGGGCTGAATTATGTAAAGAAAACTGGAACTATATTCAGTCTTGACGAAGCAAAGCGTCTTAAAGTATCGTTAGGAACTGCGTTGGGACCTGTCACAAAAGTAATTTATTCCCAATCACTCGCACATCAGTTGGGAACAGCATCGACAGATGATATAATATCTGAACCAAGTTTACTTAAGAGTACTAGACCGGCTAATTTAAATCTTGGTTTACCAGCACTTATGCTCGTGCACTGCGATCTTGTTGAAGAACAAATCTTAAGCGATGATCGTATACCACTATTGAGGATTATCAATATATCCCACTCGATAAATGATTATGGAACGTACAAGACGGCATACATAAGTGATCCGCACTACGTACCAGTGAAAAAGAAGACATTCGAAAGTGTGAGAATTTATGTGTTGGACATCTTAAAGCGAGATCTCTCATTCCGTCACGGAGCGTTGACCGTTAAACTACACTTCCGACCGGCCGCCGCTGCTGCACATCAATAATGGAGCACGCAAAGAAGATGGCCGTCGTCCCGCAAGAGCTTATTGAGCGTTTACAGTCTACATCATCATCATCATCGGAGAAGCAGTCAAACAATTTGTCCACTACGGAAGGACTGGATGTGGAGATGCAGAAAATAATGAATAACAAGAGTATAGACGATAGTGAAAAATGGAAACTGTACAATCAGGCGTTACAGCGTTTCTTACACTTTGCCTCTAATAATCGCCAGCCGATTAATATTCCAATCGTGGATGCGACATTCGGCGATGATGCCCAACACCCGACACGGGGTGCAGCGGAAGGGCCAGTCGAGGAGATTGTCGAAATGTTCTCAAAGACATACAGGAATGACGCCCGCAATCTGTTACGATTTATGAAAAAGCCCGATAGTCGAATCAGTTGGGATATCAACTACTCGGTGTTTATCGATGGTCGAAAACTACCGAATGCGAATATAGTTGATATTTTGAATAACATAGTGAGAGTTCGAATAACCCAACGTATACCGCCAGGATGGATGGAAGTGATGACTGCTTTGAAAGAAATGAATGTACCTCTAGAATTTATAAATAATATCAGAGCGTTACGGGAATTGAATGACACATTCAAATCACCATCACGGATGACCAGTTCACCGAGTGCACCATCACCGCGCAGAACACCGATGCGAGAGCGGCTACGTTCGTGGGCAACAGTGAAACGAGGAGCTAAGGAGCGGCGCGGTGAGACATCATTACAGAGAACATTACGTGAGGTCGATGATTATCTAGCGAAAACACCGATTGAAGAAACGGCGACTGGCGGCTATGCCGCGTCAACTCCCATAATAAGAGACGAATACCAGTGGGACAGGGAGCCGTTGGGCTTTCTAGACAGGTGGGAACCGTATCCGACCAAGTGAGCATGGACCGTCTCTATTACAACCCCGGCGAGCCCGGTGCGTTCGGCGGTGTCGCACCGCTAGTGCGAGCTGCACGCAAGAGAGATATTTCAAAGTCGAAAGTAATCGAATGGCTACAATCACAGGACGCCTATACATTACACAAGCCGGCCCGTAAACGCTTCCCACGCAACCAGTACTCTGTTTTCGGCCCGTATGAACTGTGGCAAGCGGACTTGAATGATATGCGAGGATTGAGTAAATACAACGATGGAGTCAATTACCTACTGACCGTGATAGACGTGTTCAGTAAACGTCTGTACGTGAGAGCGTTGAAGAGAAAGGAAGGTGCAGAAGTGACAGTGGCATTCGAAGAAATATTCAAAGAAGCGACTAAAACTCCGCGTTGCCTCCAGTCTGACAAAGGAACAGAGTTTACCGGCGCCAAGACCAGACAGTTATTCAAAAAGTACGGAATAAAATATGTGACTACGCAGAATCCCGATGTTAAAGCGGCAGTAGTGGAACGCGTGAACCGCACATTAAAGTCTCGCATGTGGCGTTACCTGACTTACAAAAACACTTACCGATATATCGATGTACTGAATAAACTGGTGAAAGCATACAATGCCAGCGAACACAAGAGTCTCGGTGGTGGATTGCGCCCCATCGATGTGAAAAATGATCGGACGATAACACAAGTGTTACAACGCATGTACAGTAAAATTCCACGTCGTGTTAAGCCCAAACTCAAGATTGGTGACACGGTGCGTATAGCAAAGGAGAAGGGCACATTCGCCAAAGGCTACGAGACCAATTGGAGTAACGAAGTGTTCACTATTCGTAAAGTGAACACTCTGATGCCGTTGCCCATGTACACGCTGGCGGACCTCAAAGGTGAAGTTTTGACCGGCCAGTTTTACGAATACGAATTACAGAAAGTAATATATCGGAGTGATCAGCTATTCAAGATTGACAAAATACTGGACACTCGTGGCAGAGGTGCCAGTAAGCGTTATTACGTCAAGTGGCGAGGTTACGGAGACGAGTTTAACTCTTGGGTGAGAGCGCAAGACTTGCAAAATGTCTAACTCGCAATTCTTCCTGACACTGCCCAGCAACAGTTCTATGGAATATTTCCCCAACAATAAGGTGTCAAACTATACTACGCATCTTTCGAAACAGATACGATTGGAAGGTGCGTGGGAGATGGCTCTGGTGGAATCTCACTATCCATGCTCATTTCCATTAGTGGGCAAGAACGAGATTATAATAATCGAACAGGATACCATTCTTTCCGCCATAGATTTGGGAGATACAGACAAGTACACGTTTACTCTGGACATGGGTTACTACAAGAATATAACCGAATTGTTGAATATGATCAATGATGCGAAGGGCCTCATAGATTACGTAGAGTTCACCTATGACAAAGATGCGGACAGAGTGGAAATAAAAATACTGAAAGAAGATGTAGTTGCCATACATTTAGACAATAAACTGGCTTTACAGTTGGGATTCGATCCGCAGCAGAAGGACATTGTGAAAAACAATAAAGCAGCGTGGCCACCGAATCTATCGATGGGGCTTCCGGCTAATATGTACGTGTACTGCGATCTGATTGAGCCACAACTGATCGGAGATACTTCCGCCCCACTATTGAAAATCATCAACATTGACAGAGGCGACTACGTGCACGGGGCGAATAAGACTGTACTCTACACCAGCCCGCATTACGTACCGATCACCAAAGGTGCATTCGAGACTGTGGAAATCGACCTCAGGGATCACACGGGTCAAAACCTCTCATTCCTGTTCGGGACGTCGTACGTGAAGCTGCATTTCAGAAGAGCTCTGCATAATTAACTGTAAAAATGGCTTCAAACGATCCGTACATGGCGTACTACTATCGCCAACATTCGCAGACGGGCGGATCGATAGAAAAGGTGTTTCGCGGCGCCGCCTATCAGAGGGGTCACGGAGTGGGCAGCTTCTTGGGCGGTATGATCCGCACCGTATCTCCGCTGATCAGGAGCGGAGTCGCGGCATTGGGCAGAGAAGCGCTAAGGTCAGGAATGGGTTTCCTAGGCGATGTGACGCTGCGTACGAAACATCCCAGAGATGCGGCGGAGGAGCGCATGAAAGAGTTTACCGGGTCGTTGAAACGCCGAGCCGACGACAAGATTGAACGAGTTCTCCGTGGCGGAGGCAAGCGGCGGCGGCTGCCTGCATCCAAAAAGCGCGGAACGCGTAAGAGTGGCGCGAAGCGCGCAACGCGCAAGACTTCCGCGAAGCGCGCAATGTACGGCGGCAAGAAGAAATCGAGTGGTCGTCGCACACGCCGTGTCACGCCTCAGTCTCTGGCCAATCTCCTTAGAGGAAGGACGTCATCAAAGAAGAAGAAGCAGCAGCAGAAGAGGAAAGCGGTATCCAAGAAGCAGAGGAAATCCGTTAAGAGGAAATCAGTAAAGACGACTCGTGATATTTTCAATTAATCATGTCGTTCATACATCAAAGATCGTGCGAATGCGTCAAGACGGAGTTGGACTTGTTTTCACTACCGCCCACACAGACGAGTATCGAAAATGGAAAATGGATTCAATACAAACCGATATCCACGCTGACGGACGACTCACCGATAGAGTTTGTAGTGCCCGGCAATGGTGAAGAGTACACCGATCTCTCGCAAACAATGCTGGAAATCACAGCATCGATCATTAAGGCGGACGGATCGGCGATCGCAGCGGTCGATGCGACAAAAGCTGGTCCGATAAATAACTGGCTACACTCGTTGTTCAGTCAAGTGGACATGTGTATGAACCAGAAATTGGTTACACCGCAAAACAACACTTACGCCTATCGAGCGTACATCGAAACAGTATTGAACTACGGATTCGATGCTGGGAAATCACATCTATCGTCCGTGCTGTGGAACCCCGACGATTCAGGCCATATGGAAAACACCGAAGACGATAATGATGGACTGGAAAAACGACGGAAGCTAACGAAAGGAGGGCGAGAAATCGATATGGTCGGTCATCTGCATTTGGACATGTGTAATCAGAATAAATATCTATTGAACGGAGTCGAGCTACGCTTCAAGTTAAACAGGTCGAAAGATGCATTCTCCTTGATGGTGCACGAAGGTGACTACAAAGTACATATCGCCGATGCGAACCTGTGGATTAGAAGATGTAAAGTCAGCCCGACCGTACTGTTGGCGCACAGCAAGATACTGCAGTCCGGAACCGCTAAATATCCAATCACACGAGTGGACGTGAAATCTTTCACGCTCGCTTCCGGCATAAGGAGCAAGACTCTGGACAACGTATTTCTGGGACAAGTTCCGAAGCGCGTGATTGTCGGTATGGTGACCAATGCCGCATTCAACGGTGATGACAAAAAGAATCCGTACAATTTCAAGAATTTCGATTTGAATTACTTCTCACTGTACGTGGACGGTGAACAGGTGCCAGCCAAGCCGCTTCAACCCAAGTTCTCTCCTGCCGGTAGCGCAAAGTCAGTTATGGCGTACAACACAATATTCAGCGGCACGGGGATCCATTTCTCAGACGCCGGAAACGTGATCAGCAGAGAAGATTTCGAAAACGGATACTGCCTGCTAGTGTTTGATCTGACACCCGACCTGTCTGCCAGCGATACCGGCCACTGGAATCTCGTACGCAACGGCAGCGTGCGCATGGAACTGGGATTCGGCACCGCGCTGACCGAGACTGTCAACTGTTTGGTGTACGCAGAGTTTGACAACGTAATTGAAATCGATCGACACCGCAACGTGATGGTCGACTTTGGCGGCTAGTCTCTCACCGGCGCCCGCACGAGATGGATCGCTTACGCAGAGTACGCTGCAGGAACGTGTCCGCCCCCATCATTATTGATATCCAATGTTTCAAAGACAATATCGGTGATTATATAATGAAAGAAGTCTGCGTTATGGAAGTGGACAGCGGGATACTACTGATGCATCACATCGCCAAACCGCCGTTCAACAAGGACGAACTGACTGTCGACAAACTTCGAGAAACGCATTGGTTATCGAAACACTATCACGGATTAAAGTGGGATCAAGGGGACATCGGCTACTATGACTTGGAACAAAAGCTACGAAAGACGATCGCCGAGCGACACACCGTCTATGTCAAAGGATCGGAAAAGAAGAGTTTCATATCTAGACATTTAGTGATTGATCACTTTGCTACCAACATCATCAACTTGGACGATATCGGATGCGGTTCACTGGCGACGATCAACAATCTACTATCGAAATCCACGCTGCGTTGTCGCCATCACAGATCAGCGAACCACCGATGTTCACTCTCCAATTGTATTGCATTACACGGTTGGTTATTTTTGACTAACAGTATTGACGATGATAATTTGGAATCTGTTGATGAGACTTCATATTTCTGCTCTTGTTTTCACACGTCTACGAGCAGTACATCGAGCACCACTGCTGCAACTATTGGCATCGACACTGTAGAATGAATACCAATCAGATTGAGAAATATCTATCGACTCTGCCGGTGCACAATCATGGGGTCTACGCTGCCGACCGACTACCGCATCGCATCTCCCCGTCTACAGCAATCGTTGTGAATACCGATCCACACAATGAAGACGGCACGCACTGGGTTGCATTCTACCTGGACCGGAAGAGTGATGTCATTGAATTCTTCGACAGTTACGGACAACCCCCGCATCTGTACTTCTACCAAGGATTCCTGAGACGTAACGCTCGCCGCTACCTGTACAACGAGTATCGCCTACAAGATGATGATAGCACAGTCTGCGGCCACTACTGCCTGACTTACCTGTATTACCGAACTCACCATGATATGAGGATGATGGACTTTGTGCAGCTCTTCGACGACACCTCCACTACTCACAACGATGCGATGATCAGAACACTTTTCACCAGATTGTATAAACACTTGTAGTAATATTTGTTTTTTCATATTTTTTCTTTGAATGTAATGTAAATATTTTTATTTGTAAAGTGTTTTTTTTTTCTTGTAATAAAAGTGAGTACTCAACAAACACTAATCTTTTCATTTCCTTTTTAGCATGTAAGTTTCATTTTTGATCAGGCTCACTATTTCAAAGTCAAGAGTGCATTTGTAAAAGTCTATTACTTTAACCTTTATGTAGACTCGTTATTTACTTTCATAGACCAGAGAGAGTCTAGTGACTCAGTATTTAAATTTTCAAAAGAGTCTGTTAGTTTACCCATTGCACATCTTTGACATAACTTTTCAAAGTGAAAAGAGCCTATTAGTTTTTACTTTTATGCAGACTCATCATTTATATTTACTTTAATAGTGAAAGAGTTTGATATTAAAAATCAAAGAGTCTGATAGTGAAAGATTCTAAGACTAAGTGTGAAACTGGAAAAAAAATAAAAACAAGTATGTCAATATACAAATGACTAGATTTATTTATGAAAATAACTAATTTTAAACATGTACAATATATATTTTAAATGAATGTGCAAGAACTTTATACATTATTTAAAAGAGATTTAATTTACTCTATACAATGATTACAAAAATGAATTAATAGGAAAAACTTTATACAATATTTTCAAGAAAGAATTTAATATTTAAATATCAATTTGCAAGAACAAATAAAATTTATAAAATAGTCAACAATCATTATTTCAAAGCATTTAGTCTATAAAATATTTACAAGAAAGAACTTTATACAATATTTACAAGAAAGGAAATAATTTACTATAATGAATAAATATCTATATAAAATAGTCAACAAACATAAAGATCTATAAAATATACAACAATTGAATTAGATTCACAAAAAAAAAAAAAAAAAAAAAAAAAAAAAAAAAACATCACAGTCCAACAGTCCATAACAGTCCATCACAGTCCATCACAAACACTTCCTATCCGAAAGGAGCCTACCCGACCACACTCATGCGACACACTCAGACTATACTGCATCGTCGACATCCATCAGCGCTGGCAGTGCTGGAGGTAACGGTGGCGCCCTGGGGGGAATGGCATAATGCCCCCACGGAAGCGTGTTTATCCCGTCCTCTGGCATTACATAACGTTTATCGTCGAATGGAGCCAGGGACCGCTTCCTCACCACAACGGTGTAGATGATGTGGTGTCTACTCTGGAACCTTTGATTGTCCGTACTTTTCGTGGTCTTGTTGTACAAGCAGTCCAAGTAATCTTGTACGGACAGGTCCTTCGCAACTACGGCGCGGTTAACACCTTTTGCCCGTTTTACAGGCGGGGGTGCACCATAATCGTCGTCATCTCCGTTACCAATATTGCACGTCATGATTCCTGGTGTCATGCAGTATAGTTTCGCCATCAAGCCGACGAACATCCTGATGATCCTCCCACCGACTTCGTCCTTGAATTTCCCCAGAACCCTGGCGTTGCGCCCATCATAGCACATATGGTTCTGAGGATAGTTGCTGGTGTCGAAGTCGTCCAGGTGCGTCAACATGTCGCGGTAGACGTCTCGGGTACGGATGTGGTAGTAGATGCCATCGGTATCCATATAGGCCATCTTGATGTTCTCGATTCCGTACCGTTCTACCATATCGTAGTGGAAACCGTACATCCACCGTTTGCTGTGGTCCAGAATGCACATCCCCGCATAGACAGGCTTGTTCAACACGACTCTGACTTTAGCCATGTTCAGTAGGGCCAGGTTTTCATTATACCAAATCCGGTCGTTAAAATTGACCTTGGCCACGTACTTGGTGTAAATCTTGCGGGATGCGGCGATTTTCAAATTTTGATGTTTTCTAACATTCTGGAGACTCATACCATAGACAGCATTGACCATTAGTTTGAACATCTCCACTTCAAATTTGTTGTTGGCCTGCTGTCTCAGTTGGGTATTCAGCGTCACGTACGGTTTTAACCACGGCGACTGTTTGAAACGTAGCACCCGGTGAACGCGGCGAACACGCAGTCCATTCTCAATTGCTTGCTGAAGGTATCGATAATGGATTACGTACTTCTCCTTGTCCATGAGAGTTGCCATCAGTTTTTTCGACTGTCCTGCTCCGCTGTTTATAATGTCCTCCGACGAGTATGGTAACTGGTATGCTGGTGACTTTTGAACTTCCGGACAGAACGGGAGGTCGCGGTGTCTGTCGTGGAGTGCCCGGTCCCTTGGATACTCCAGGTCCACTTCCAATACATATCCATTCTCTCCGTCTGCCGGTATGTTCATCACGTCTAAGTCATCAATCTCCCGTTGCGATAACCACTCGAAATCCTTGTAAGGGAGTGGCTCGGACATGGCCCATCCGTAGAGGTTGTTTGCATCATAATACATGATATATGTATCATCGTCGTGTTCTACGACAGCTCCACTTGTCGATGCGCCTTGGCCGTTTCGGTTGCCGCCATCTTCCGCTCTTGTAAACTTATTGTTGGCGACAACGTGCCTAGTGACGCATTGGGTCAGTCCGCCTCGAATGCCCTTTTCGAAGAATAAATACATATCCACGTCTTGTAGGGTATCGAGTACCACGCCGGTCTTGAGTAACATCACGTCCCAAGCGTACGAAGGTAGTGTGAGATAATGTGCAGGATCCAGGTTGTAGTGTGTCATGCACATTTCTCGGAATCCCTCAAACACATCGGCCAGTAGCAGAACGTCAGTCTGGAGATAGATTTCCGCGTACTGTCCGAGGGACTCACAGTTGAACTTGTTCCATACGCGTTGGGCGTGTGCATAGTCCTCGTCGGAGACATTCTCGCCGAAAACTTCCTTAGGTGGCAGTCGATCTTCATCAAGTACTTCCATCGATGTAATGTACTCATAGGGAAAGATTCCCTTTCTCCTAAGCAGGTCAAACTCTTCTTGGTCTTGGTATCGGGCGCGCGTGATGGTCATCTTATTGGCCGGCAGAATCGATGCCAGTGTGCCCAAAGCCTTCGACATTAGTCGGTATGAGTCCACAAACTGGAGCTTGATGCTGTTCCGCCGACCCGCGCCCGGATATTTGAACCGCTTGGAGAAGGTAATATATTTCTCCTCGGTGTTGGCGAGTACATCTACATCTCCTTTATCCACGCCGAGCTCACGTACGATGAAATGTGCGTCGTAGTTGGATAAATTGTGGAAGTACATGTTGACGGTCTCCTGTTCTCGGAAGCGGAGGTTGCATGTGCGATGAGCGGCTCCTCTGTAGTTGTACGGAGGCGAGTGTTGATGATCCCTAACCTTGATGTTGTCACCGTCGTTAGGGCCGAATTCCCGCTGGCAGATATGACAGACAGTAGCTCGTCGAAACTGCAATTCCTGCTGTTCTGTCAACTGCGGCGGATCTCCGGGCATGCGCTGGCCGTACAGGATATCCCCAATCTTCTGTACGTCATCCCGTACAGCGTTGATGAAGTGACGCGCAGCATCCTCGCCTCTGTACATCCGCAACTTGGAGAATGTATTATTTTCCTGCTGCTCATCGCCTTCGCAGTCTCCATCGTCGGCTGATCGTAGGTCGTCGCGAATGTAATAAGCGTACGCGTAAGGTCTATGGACTTTCCTAACATTATTGGGCGTCCCACCCACTCGCTGTTGTCCAGTTATTCTGTTGGTAGCAGGATCCCACGCTGGTGGCTGGACAGTTGGTGCGGGATGAGGAGGCATTTCTGCCTCAAAGGGAACTAGCATACTTTCGAAGTCGGCATAGATGGTAAACCGACTTCTCTTGGTACGCTCGGGGCGATTGAACATGATATGCTCCTCTTCTGATACATCGGTGCGTAATGGTGCATTTTTGGAGCAGTATCGTCGGTGTTCATTCAATCGTTCAGCCCCATTTAGTCCTAACTTGTTTGGCCGGTTGTCAAAATGCGCAAAGCATCTCTTGCAGATAAACAAGCGATGTCCACGACGTGTCAGTTGACAAGTGACTAGCCTCTCAAAATTAGCGATGTACGCATAGTGAGTGGTACGCTCATCTGTTAGGAACAAGAGATCGAAGTGGTTCGGCAGCTCTTGATCCACGACGCGAAGCGGAAAGACGAAATGTTCTTCTTTATTAGGATTGAAGTGTTTCTGCTTCTTCTTCTTGTCCAGACCATACACGTTAACGCTTACCCCTGGATTGTTGCGCTCAAACTTGCGGATATCGGTGATTTTCAATGGGAATTGTAATCCATCGAAATTTAAATTAGCTCGGGCTCTGACCTCTGCGGTGAAGTGATTAGAGGTGAGCCGATCACGTCGAGCTTCATCAATATACTTCGAAAGGATAGAGTATTCGAAGCACCGCTCATCCGCATCGTTAAGCACATTAATCACAGAGTGTCTCACGGCGATATCGTGAGGAAGGGGGATGAATGAGCTGCCTCTGAGAGGGCTGTAGACATTTACTCGGACCTCCATGTCCAAGACCCTCACAAAGCTCCATCCCGAGCCCTTCATTTCACATGTCTCCTTCTCCAGTAGAATTTTGTTGATGAAATCTTGACATATTTCATCAACATCTGAAGAATGTAAGATGGAGACATTTTTGGTTTTGAAGGCTCGCCTACACGTCTCACCGTGAATATTGACAAATTCGCATTCGACCCACAAATTGACTTTGATGGCATGAGTGTGATTTAAAATACGTCGCATGAGTGTGATTACCTGCGTCCTGAGCGACAGTAGGAACTCCTGCAGGGTGACTGACTGGTCCGCGGGCTCGGCTAGGCGATACGTCTTGAGTCGCCCGCGGAATGCCGTCTCGATCTCGATGAACCCCACAGGAGCCAGGTCGCCGGGGATCACAGGCGCCTCGTCGTCTTCACTCGGTGCTCCTCCTGATGATGATGACGAGGGGGCAGGCGATGGCGGAGGGGCCCCACCAGTCTGGGGTTCCATACGGCGGCCTCTGCAGTGGAAACGGGCATGCTTCAGCATGTTGTCCTTCCTTGTGAAGGCTCTTCCACACCCGTCACACGTGAGGCCTGAAACAGCACACAACGTGTTGTAGGCTTATGTATAATAATGATGAAGCTGAAAACAGTTTCCAAAAGTGACATAAAAACTAAATAAATTTCCTTAATGTTTCCATTTTAAGTGATAGTTCTCATACACATGATCTGAATTGTTGCGAATGATGATGGTTAAGAAAATAGTTCCTGAGCTGACATAAAAATAAATTTACATTAAAGATCATTGAATAAGTTTCTGAATATTTTCATTTAAATAAAAAAAACTTAAAGGATTCCTTGAAAAACTTTTGTAGCAGAACTATTTAGATAGGAGGTTCATCTAGAGTGGATGATATTCGAGACATGATTGAAAATAAAAATAAATAATAAATAATGGTTTTTTTTTTTTTTTTTTTCTTTTAAGTAAAGACTAGTACATACCTGTTGTGGGAACTCCAGTGGGCTCTGGGGCTCGTGATGTTTCCGGGATAATGGACGGACCCGGTCTCGGCTCGACGTCAGGAGCAGTAGAGGGGCCAGGCCTAGGCTCGACGTCAGGAGCACTGGAAGGGCCGGGCCTGGGCTCGACGTCTGGAGCGGAAGAGGGACCGGGTCGCGGTTCCACAGGGGCTGGGGTAGGCACGAAGTCTAGAACAAAACCACAGACGTGATTAGAATCTTTAAATTATAAGTATGAGTGAAGTGATGATAGATAGCATTTCGACATGGGGTATATTTTTTTTTTTTTTAAATTAGCATGGTTCCCTGTCATAATCATGACAACAGGAGGTTTAACTAATTTTGTAAAAGAATGATGTGTATACAAGGCTGTTTAATTTTATTTATTTACTTTTTTCCCATCATTATGTATAGAATAAATGAAAGTATGATTTTGAAGTGTCTAGACATCTGGCTGTTTAGTGAATATAAAGATACTAACCTGGTCTAAATGCTGGGTTTATCGGTGGTTGAGGACGATGCATAGCAGCAACGTGACGGCGCAGATTGTCCATCCTCGTGAAGGACATGCCGCACTCCATGCATGGAAATTCGGCCCCTCTGTGAGCCGAACGCATGTGGCGGGAGACATTCCGCTTCTCCGAGAAGGCTTTGCCGCACGTTGCGCAGGAGAATCGCTTCTCGATATTATTCATCGTGATCTATAAACCAAACAGTGCGTATTAACGCAAGAAATAATTTTTGAAACATTTTAAATAATTTTGAGGTCAGTGACTTGGATGGTCTGAAATTTATTCACAACTCTACACTACTATTGCTTCCATGAACACACTACTAGTGAAATATAGGCTTTATGTCATATGAAGAATCCTAATTGTATCACTGGTTTAGCTATTGTTACAGAATCTCAGCATTCGGTATGCGAGTAGTATTAGAATAGGTTTTGGGCAATAAAAAAAAAAAAAAATCCAAACCACAATACTGTTGCATCTATCGTTACAGAAACTCAATATTAAAAGAGAATTTACGTTCAGTATGCAAGAACACTAAGTGAATATGGGTTATAGGTAAAATAAAAAAATAAAAAATAACCATAACCGCATCACTGGTTCAAATTATTGTTACAGGAATTAGATATTAAAATGTTATGCAAGAGCAAAAGTGAAAAGAATTCAAAACTTTTATAAAATTAAAATAATTAGTTTAAATATGTGAAGTGTTGTAGAATCTCCAAAATAGCATTACTAGTTGAATTATTTTTACGGAAATTTAATATTAGAATAATTATTTTTCTTTGGTACATTAGGGCAAATGCTAAAAGAATTAAAATATTTAGTCTCAATATGTGTTACGTTAATGTGAAGTGAGTAATACATCGAGCTGGTTCGTCTGGTTAAAAAAAAAAAAAAAAAAAATGATATGCAATGCCAAAATGTAAAAACTTAAATTAAATTTAAATATTTAGTTTAAATATGTGTAATGTTGTAGAATTTCCAAAACTGCATTACTAGTTGAATTATTTTTACGGAAATTAAATAATAGAATAATTATTTTTCTTTGGTACAGGAGGGCAAATGTTAAAATATTTAGTCTCAATATGTGTTACGTTAATGTGAAGTGAGTAATAAAAACTATGATAATTTCACTTTCTTGGCTAAGATGAAACAACTAAAAACAAAATAAAAGGAAAAACTAAATTTATTTATAACTAGTTATTGTAAATAATGAGTAATACTTACAATTGAATAGAAATATATCCAATCACTAACACAGGCACAATCACGGACACTGGCACTGGTAGTCGGGAGCGATGCGCTGAGACGACCGAACTGTGTGAGGAGCGGCAGTGAACTGGCGTAAAGATGGCGGCTATGGAAGGGACGCGATGCCAGTGATGGGAAATAGTAGACGCGCTATTGTGTAACTCGACAGATGGTGAGCGGTCGTTCCCACGCAGGGGTGAGGTTTATTGTCTTCGGCTCCCCTATCTGTGGAATGTCGCACCTGGCTGAGGGTCGGGTTGCAACACCGCAGGTAGTCCTCGGGGGGGGGGGGGGGGGGGTCAGCCACTTGGGTGGTCGGTGCCAAACCCGTTTTGGTGTGAACAAAGGCGGGCGCCAGGTGTTGTCCCCACTCCTCGCTCCCTTCCACCCGCCGTCGATCCACTCTCATTCACAGCCATCATGTCGTCCTTGTTGGAAGTGTCTTATGATGACGCGCTCGTCGCCGTGGCCGAGGAGGTTGAGCGAGCCGTTATAGAGGAGGACGCCCTCCTCATCGCAGCTGCAGAGGAGGCGGAGGCAGCGGATGCGGTGGCAGCAGCGGAGGCGGCAGCGGAGGCGGCGGCGGCGGAGGCGGCGGCCATGGTAGCCATGGCGGAGGCGACGGCGGAGGCTGCGTTAAAGAATGGGACCCTCCACGAGCTGGAAGAAACCCAGCGTCAGATGGAAGAACTATTCGACGCGACCTACTGCGCCCAGCCGCAATCGCCGGAGCAGTGGGCCGACTATTATAGTCTGTCGGCCCAGCTCACTGCTATGGAGGCCGCCATCGCCGCGAGGAAAACGAACTAATTAATAAATGTTTTTCCTCTTCCTCCCTTAGTTTAGATTAGCTGTAGTTTTAGTCGTAATTGTACATAAATAATTGTAAATAGACAAAAAAAAAAATTAATAAATAAAAATAAATAAAAAGAAAAAAAAGATAGAAATGAATAAATGTAAATAGAAAAAAAAAAAAAAAAAAACAAACAAACAAAAACTAATCTAAGTCAAGATGTTAACTATATAACACAGTGATCGTGTTATTTAGTTTTCATCTTGTAGACCACGCAGGGGTGTGGACGGTCTATTGTGCCGGCTCCCCTAGGTGTGGAATGTCGCACCTGGCCGAGGGTCGGGTTGCAACAACACCGCAGGTGGTCCTCGGGGGGGGGGGGGGGGGCTCGCCGGGAGCTCCTCGGGGGGGGGGGGGCTCGCCGGGAGCTCCTCGGGGGGGGGGGGGGGTCGGCTCCTCCTGCTCCTCCTGACAGTCTTCGGCCAAGGTACCCTACTATCTTGAAAATCATAGGTTAAAATAAAAACACGGATAAATAGAAGACTAATAATGGAACATGCAATTCAAAGTAGGTACCCTCACTATTTTAATACACCAGCGTTTATCTAGTGTGAGCAGCAAAAATTTATCAATGTTTGCTGATGTCAGTGTTCTCCTGACAGCTTACTTCGGGTGCATTTATCCTCACCTCAGCTATGGGATTGTAATTTGGGGAGCCGAAACAAATCAATCAAAGATGATATTTCGCCTTCAAAAAAAAGCAATCAGATTAATTTTTTCTATGAGCTCAACTGATTCATGTAGAGGGGTCTTTTCAAACAACAAACTGCTCACGTTTTTCTCACTGTACATTTATGAAAGTCTTTCCTTTTACATAAAAAATAGTCATTTATTTCAATTTCGTAATAATGATCTCTACAGACTTAGAAATGCAAATTACACTTTAACCATACCATATCACAACACCACTTTTTTTGAAAAACAGTCCTTTTACAGTATTGTTAAGCTTTTCAATGCATTGCCCTCAGAAATTAAAAAAGAAAGAGAAGTGAACAGGTTCAGGAGCAAATTAAAATCATTTTTGATCCTCAAGGAATATTACAGCGTCCAGGAGTTTTTAACAGATAAGAATACTTTTTAGTTAGAGTTGTGATTTAATTTTAATTATGTTAATCACTGTTGTATGTTGAAACCAACTGACCATTTGTCAATGCTATTTGTATAGTTTTATGACAAATAAACGTTCTTGATTCTTGATTCTTGATATCAACAATCATAGACAGTCAGGTACTTGCTGGTTGCCAAATGAATAGCTGCGGGACGCAGAGCTGAGAGAGTTGTATTTACCAAACACAAGCAGACTGCAAACCGACCTCTGTGGATCCGCCAGGAACTACATTTATGATAAACTACGATGTTGTTACTACTAAAGAGCCGCTGTCATGACGAAACTCTATAAATAATATTCAGTTAAAGACCATGTTTCTATTTGGTAATTTACTTAAACTATTTTAAGACCAATATTACCAATTTATTAGCTTAGCTTCTAAGCCAAATTTACACACTGTCTTCTAAAACACATTTATGAAATTATAACTTATCCGGTCTTTATTTATTTACTTATTCTTAAAAAATTTGACATAACTTACTATTTTCAACTATTGTATCTTGCCTGCTCTGTAATACTTTTTTTTATTAAGAATAGATCGAAAATTTTAAATTTGTCTTCAAGAATATCAATTATCTTCAAAAAAGTAAAACTACACAGATTTTAAGTCAAAAGTTGTCATGTAAGATAAAATTTTTAAGGTCAAATTTTATTTCTCTTATGTGCGGGAAAACCTATACGAAATTAGGGTGCTTTCTATACTACTTAGGTTTAAGTAGTTTTGCATTACGTTATAATTTTAACTATAATTATGAATTATTTTAAAAATATGTTATGATTGTTTGTATTCGAAATGTGTTGTTTTAGACAATATTCATTGTAGATAGACTTTTCCGTTGAAACAATGAAGGGTTGGTCTAGAGATGACATGCAACATTAGTCAAAACCCGGCGAGGGCAGATGAAGATATAATTAATTAGACCAATTGATCCCCGCCCAGCTTTTGATAAATTTCGATGGAGTTGGCAGCAATTCCTCGAAACTGACATCTAAAATTTAGCTTGGTTTTATCTCCACTCCTTGATGAAGTATTGCTCTAAAATCGCTCTTCTTAGACGATCAGGAACAGAAAAGCTGATTGATCAGACATGAAAACTACATTACTCATTAGAATTATAAAAAATCAATGTACTTGATTACCGTTAAAACTTGACTTAAATAAAAAATTGTAAATAATATTTCTATGTTTTAGCTATTTGGCTCGACTTTGTTATGATGCGCAAAGTAATAAAGTTAAAGCTAAGGGTGAAATATGTTATTCTAGTTAACCTTTGCCCAAGTTTTACAGGTACAAAAAGCATATGTGAGGCGATGCGTCCTTATGTTACAAAAAATATATAGTCTAACTCTAACTACATCTTTAAAATTCACTTAGGAACATTAGAATGTTAAATTATGAAAAATATTCAAAAATCTATACTTTGTAGAGTATTTTTGTAGTTTGTTTTCCCTCGTAGTACATTTTTCACAAAGCAGAGTTTAAATACACATAATTAGTGTAATTTTAATGCACACGTTTCAAGTTATTAAGAATGCTAGTTAGCCTATACCTCTTCCATAGATTTCTCTGCAACATAAGAATTTTAGCCCAATTTATTATTTAATCTCTTGGCAATAAAAGTAAAAAAAAAATCGTCAATCAATCTTCTTTGTGAAAATTTTTGTTTTTTATTTCAATAAAAAAAAACATTGGTAAATTTCTAAAACTATAGAAACCAAAACAATTAATTAATTAATTACGTTGACTAACTTATTATAATAGCAGAGCCATCAATCAATCTAGATAAGCATCTGTTACGAAAATGAACAATTGCATTATAACTTTGTATTTGCAACCTTACAAATCACTCAACGATAATTTCGTAGAATCTCTTTAACACGCTCAGCTGGTGTGCCATAAAAAGCTGGTACAAGGAAAATACTGGTTTCGTGTTTAAGTTCTGTACAGAAATATCAGTTGATCTTGAGCTTCGCATAATGTCGAGCAAAAACTTGTAATCGAATACCAGTGCTGAGCCGGTGATCGTGTGACAGTCTCACTGTCAGTAGGGTACAGGACCTACATGACATTCCGTCGATATCGCTTTCGATGGGTCCCGAGTCCCGAGTAGGTCTACCTACGTAATACTGGTACAGGTGTCTTGCAACCGTCATGCCAAAATTGGATAGGCCTACTTTTGATTCTGTGGGTAGAGCAATGTAACATGAGATATAAGTTTTTGTCTCTTGGAAGGTGTGTACTTCATACTTAGTAGCGTATGAAGTTAAACACATAAGAATCTATAATCAGCTAATCCAAAAAAACGTATTAGGAGTTTCAGATGAAATACGAAATAGTGCGACTATTGTCACTAATGGAAATCAGTTTTCAAATGATTAACAAACTAATTCATCTTAATTTTGCTAAAAATTACTGTTATGTACAAACAAATCTTCCTATTCTTTGTACACACATATTTTCAACTGTATAAAGTCTTTTATGTGAATTTAATCAAACATTTTTGGGTTTTGTATACACTATTGTAAATTTTAAAAGGCCACTTAAAAAAATCTTAACTAAAATGGGAATGAATTACTGTATTATTAAACTCAAACAGCTAAACGTAAAATGTACTAAATTTAATTTTTCCATTTTAAGCATTTTAAAATATTTCAGCAAAAAGTATTAAATTTTTTACATACAAAAAATAACAGGGCAGGGGATATGGTTCTAGCGTATAACTTATTGTTTTCATCCAAATGTACGTAATCAAATTATAAAGGTTTAGGCCTATGTGAGAGTGCTTTTAAGAGACCCCGAATTATTCTCAGACCAAATCAGTCAAGTTACACCACTACAGTCAGTCTTACACTAGTTTATTCAAATTATTATTTATAAAATTATCAAATCGTATAACAATACTCAATGGTTAATGCACTGTAAAGTATTGCATTACAGAGTTTTTACATCGCTCCTCGAGAAATGTTCTTGAAAAATATTGATCGGGTATCCAAAAAGTTTTTATAAAAGACAATTTTTTATAATTCTTCTAGTCTTTGCCTTATGTCAACTTCAAGAGTTTACAGACTCCAAAATTTTAAATCCTTACAGTAAAAAGTTTCTTTGTAGATTGCTTATGAAGTATAAACATAATTTTTTAACAGTATTATAACATTTAAATTACCACGAAAATGTTTTATGGAACAATATTTTTTAGAAACAACACATGTAGATTGATCCACCAGAATTATAATTATTACATAACTCCTATAAACCTGTGCCAATTATTTAAAGCTTCAAAACACACTTCACATAGCAAAATAATATAAACTCAAACAGCAAATATTCAAAACAGACAGGGACGAATGGCTCGCATGTGTTGGAGGAGCCCGTACTACACTCACACTGCCCGTATCACGTAATTGCCCACTGGTCTGAGAGCAGTGTCCAATGCTCGCTGGCCTGTGTGTTGTTTCGTGTCTACAGAAAACATGCGTATTTACTTGGTGTTTGAATATAATCTATCTATACTTATTTAATACGCTAAGGGTTTTTTTGTCTTGAGAACTCCTCCTACAATTTTCAACCGATTTTCAAGTTTTTGGTGTCGTTGGATAGGGCTTGGTCTGTAGTTGTTTCCGCCAAAAACTGATGAGAATCGGACTGAAAATAAAGGCGCTATCCACCATTGAAATCTCAAAATTTCCCATTTAAATAACATTGGGATTGAATAAAGCACTTTAAACATGTGTTAATAATCAGCTGTAAATACGTGTTGTTTTGGTGATTACAGATACTCCCAATATTGGATTGGTCGGATGTCATTGATTTAGAGCTAAAAGTAACATTTGTATTGTTTTAAAATAAATTGCTCACGTAAATAAACCAATACTACACAAAATAAACACGTATACTAAAAGTCCGTTTTTTAAAACCTGATCCTTCACGAGAAAATTGGGGGTGGGGAAGGGATTTAAACTTACTGTAAACAAAAAAATTAAACTGTAAACAACACATTCAAACTCGTGACAAACGTGTGTCGAGTATCAGATTTCCTCAAATAACGTTTTAAATAAGTTGTAATATCTTTCAGTAGCTATTAGTCAGCAGTTATATTTTTAAGCCAAACCTATTCCTTGTTGAAAAGTAACAGTTCTAAAATAAACTGATTAAAAAACAACTGCTACCAATAATATTGTAAAACTGATACACATTATGTTGTGATGTAAAATTACCAGCTGGTATGCAACAGTGAAATAAAACAAAAACAACAAAAAACCAACAAAAAAAACAAAAGGCTTCAGCCAATGGGATAGTAGCAAGTATAAACAAACCCCCTCCACCATCTCTCCATCGAAGGATCAGGTTTAAAAAAACGGACTATAGTATTGATATAATTAACGATAGTGAAAGATTTTTAATGTTAGGTTTATTAGTCAGTGTTTTAGAACAAACGCAATAAAGTACCCTGCGATATCAGTAAAATAAAAATACTGACAGTGTTGGGGAAGCTACTTTTTAAAAGTAGCTAGCTACAGCTACAGCTACTTTTTCAAAAAAGTAGCTTAGCTACAGCTACAGCTACATTTTCAAAAAAGTAGCTAGCTACAGCTACAATTTAAAAGTAGCTCGCTACAATTTAAGCTACTTTGCTACTTTTGCAATCCGGTCCTGTTTTTCTCTTGTAATATATAACCACCCAATTTTCCCACTTAAAAGTAAAACTTTTTTTTATAAAGGCCTATTCCTTTTTTTGGTATTGTGTTGAGACATATTTTCATTTTAATTTAATAATTTGTGACTCTTATGGAGCCTAGCCTAGGTAAATGTAAACAGAATAGTGGCATGAAAATATAAATTAATTGTCGAATAAAAAGACTTACATCAAAGACGTAAACAACAATATTTATTAAGTTATAACTTATAACTTCACAAGTTTATAACATTTTTCTTAGACCGGCCACAGTAGGGTTAATAATGTTGGCGTATGCACACAAGGACTAGCTTCTTCAGTTTTGTGGCAAATCTCGCTTTTAGGCCTACTAATTGCCATGATGTCGATTGTTAGATTAGATACTACAGAAACAGAATATAAGTGTGAAGCACTCTGAGTAGGCCTACTAAGTACAAATTTACAAAGTTCGGGAAGTAGGCCTACGGTAAACGTTCACATCAATTTCTGACATCAATCAAGGTGGTTGAGATTATGTTAGTTGAGTCGTTATGGCAGTACAGTAACAATTAATTGGCTATTTATTTGAATTCATTGACGTCGCGTCATTTCTCATTGTTGTAAACATTCCTTTCCTTAATTGCCGACCTGGCGGTGCGCAAGCATAGTGCAGCCCAGTTTAGTTTCTATTCAATAGGCGCATGTTAGTAGAATATACTACTAGCGCATCTAGTGGTCATCAAACACAAAAGAGAACAAGACTGGCGATTGTCATGTTGTGGTTATAAGGTTATGGTACTCAATTGGAGCGTCTGGTGGTGGCAATGGATTGAACGTAATCTTCAATTCCAACGAGAAAAAAACTTAACAGCTGACTAACCTTCTTTCGTGTTTATTTGAAAGCAATGAATGATGAAATGTAAACACAATTATTATGTTTTATTGAAACCAAAGTAGCGAGTAAAGTAGCGAAATAATCCGCTACAACTGCTCTAAAAATGTAGCTCGCTACAGCTACAAGCTACTTATTTTCAAAAGTAGCGGAGCTACACTGATGCTACTAAAAAAGTAGCGGAGCTACAGTAGCGCGCTACTTGTAGCGCGCTACTCCCCAACACTGAATACTGAAATGGTCAAATCAACGGGAGGTCTTCCCTCATTATTCTGTACCTAAAATATCTCACTGATTATTGTGTCCCTCAATTCAAATCATGAGTCTACATATTAACAAACAAATTACAATTTAAAATAGGCAAATCAGCTTTCATTGTTGCACAACAATATCCCCCAGGGGATTCTTAAATAAATTTAATTATAATACATTTACCTTTAAATAAATACCCTATCAATGTTTATTAGTGGTTATCGGTGGTTTACCAAATTTAAGTTGATCGTGGATAAAATAGTGCATGCAACGATTGTATTATGAAGGCCGTTAAGCCACGAGTGAGATGTAAGTTGAATACGAGCGGGAGCGAATGTTTTTTTTTATATCTTACGACTAGCTTTGCACATAAACTACTAACTGTCACCCGGCACGGCTTCGCCCAAGATTGTCATTTAATTTATGATAATAATCGGAGTTCAATTGAAACTTTGAAGTCCAGTGATTCGGAGTACTAATGGAATTCCCCAAAACAGTTTCTTAGTGAGCACCTAAAGGGAATTTCCATGAAAAGTTCCACCCCGTCGGCCGTTTGGGTTTTTAGCGAATTTCCCTATAGGGAATACGCTATTACGGTAGTAGCCATGGTAAGACCTAAGCCCGGGACCACTTTACTTTTTCATTTTGAGGTCCCCAGAAGCCAAAAACACCATTCGTTCATTTTCATATATATGTATATCTATCTATCTATCTATCTATCTATCTATCTATCTATCTATCTATCTATCTATCTATCTATCTATCTATCTATCTATCTATCTATCTATCTATCTATCTATCTATCTATCTATCTATCTATCTATCTATCTATCTCTCTATCTATCTATCTATGTGTCCGTGGTACTGATAACTTTTGAAGGGGACCTCCGATTTTGATGAAATTTGGTATGGAGGTGTAAGACCAGGTCTATTTTCATGAGTTCGCGAACCAGCATTGTCTGGTTATGGGAACGGGGTTTTATGGGGTTTCAAATGGGTCAAAAATGGGTTTTTATCATTTTTGGACCTCAATTTTTAAAATTCTTCAATTTTAACTGAAACCGTTTAAAAGAGCTTTAAAAAACAAACAATTAGGTATTTTGAATTTTTATCATAGCATAACCGGTTACGGGGCAAATCCAAAAATGTGTTTCCATGTTATTCTTAAGGGAAATCAAGAAAACCATATATCTTGCTTATTTATTGACATAACTTAATCAAATTTGGTATGTACATTATCTATATAAGGTTTAACTTATACTTGCTTACAAAACCCATATGGCGGCAAACCGACATACTCACCCCCATGGGGTTTATGGGGAAAATAAAAAATTGCCAGAGTTTGATACAATTTTGTGTTTACATTCACCGATTATTGACTAACTTAGATTTTCTAACAACACCCAATGGCAGAAAACCTACATACTCGATCCTATGGTGTTTTTATGGGGAAAGTAAATAATCTGAAATTCCATTTGAAATTCGCTGAGTACGCAGGTCTGCTGCGACGCGGGTATTTTAATTTTTTTATTATTCTTAAAAAGAAGCTGGCGGACCTCTTTTTGCCTTGCTTTGCACCGTCCACATAGACTATTAATCTGTGCGTGGATTGTATTAGACACAAGGCGAATAGTACTGATAGAAGTCACTGGCAGAACGAGGATTCCAACCCACGACATCGCTATCATGGTCCAGAAGCCCGGAGCGCTAACCACTACGCCACCGACTCATCCAAATTGACAAGGTTGTTCCAGGTTTGCCAACCTGGAGAAATTTTACTGTGTAGGTTGTGTCATTCGTTTTAGTTTCGTTGTTTCTTCGATTTGTATTAAAATTTGTTACAAGAAGAACATTAGCTCGATATTTTGAAGGCCTACATGTAGCGGATCACAAAACATCCATGCCAAATTTTAATTACTTAGACTCAGTAGTAGTTTCGAAGTGGTGTGGTCGGTGCCCTGAAGTATTTTTTCACAATTATTATTTTGTGTGCACCTATGAGCAGAGAGGAACGTCCACACAAAATTTCAACCCCGAAGGTCCTATATATGTTAAGATTCGTTGTTTCCTTTTCTAGTATTAAAATTTCCTTAAGTATACAAAATTAAGTAAAAATTTGAATCCTGTGAGCCCCGAAAGAATTTTGGAGACACGTTTCTTAGTGACTAACTAGGAGCAAAGAGGAACGCCCATGCCAATTTAAAATTCGTATGACCTACAATAGTTTTGAAGCGCTGTGGGGTAAAGCCCAGCAAAATAATATCTTATTGAGCACCTATGACCATAGAGGGTCTTCCACGCAAAATGGCAACCCCTTAGGGTTACGTAGGCCTACTGAAGTTTTTCAGATTCGGTGTGTCTTATTTCGCATTGAAAATTGGTCACAATAAAACATTAGAACGAAATTTTGAAGTCCTGTACTAGTGGAGCTCTGATGGAATTTTAAAAACTCGTTTATTAGTGAGCACCTATGAGTAATGAAGAACGCATATGTATAATTCCAACATCATAGGTTATATAGTTTTCGGATCGGTATTTCCTTTATTCGTATTTTAAAATGCCATAACAATAACAGTAGGTCGAAATTTTTAAGTTTGCATTGAAACATTGAAGTTTGCAAACCCGTTTTCAGTAAGATTTTATTGTCAAAGAGGGACGTTCACGCCAAATTTCAAACCTGTGCATCCTTTGGTTATGCAGATTCTCTGATACGTGACTGAGTAGTATTTGACAAATAGAATAAGACAATTACTTCGAACATAACTTATATAATCTTGTTTATGTGCATATCATAATTGTAATTGGCACTATTTCCATTGGTATCACATAAATATTTATGTATGAATTTCGGCAATGCATCAAAGAAAAACAGTTTTTGTATTAATCCTGGATTCCTTTCGAAATTTCACAGATATTAAGATTCAATAATTGGCCCTAAAATATAAAAACGGCCATAGAAATTTACACGTTATACTTGTACATTTACGCAATGTATAAAATGTGAAAGGATATTCACATTTTTGAATTTACTAGACTTTGGAAAACACATCCAAATTCATCTTCCTCTTACCCTTACCCATCCTTATAATTAATGCTTTCTCTGGGTCCAGGTTTCCCTATCAAGTGTTGTTTACATCAAACACGGTTTGAATATATATTTTCAAGTAAAACACCCTCATCGTCCAATAACTCCATCCTTCCCAGCCCAGTGAGCTTGTTAATTTAGTTGCTCGTGATAACAGCCAGTGGAGACTAAACATCCCCGAGCACAAAAGCTAGCTACACGCGGTGGGCCTTGTGGGTCCAAATATGTGCATATAGAGCAAACGCGCCCTAAAATTGCGCCCTAAATTTACTTAAAAAATATATGGAGAAAGTTGCCAATCATCAAAGAAACAAAATATTAAATTGATATGTATGCCTTGGGTACAGACATTTTTACCTCATGGAACCAGAATATTGTGTTCAGTTTCAACTATCTGGGGTGTGAAGTTACTGTTGTATAAGACCTAACTAGCACATCGGTGTGTGACAGTGGTATGTTGGTGTGTTCGTATGTTGGTGCGTTGGTGCGTTGGTGTATTGGTGTGATGGTGTGATGGTGTGCCGAGGTGCTAAGGTGGTGTCGGCTCGGACCCTGGCAGCCTCCCAGACATTTGGCACCTGCCTGTCAGCGTGCGGCCCAGGCAGATGGATGAGAGAGAAACAAAGCATATTCCACGTCTCCCGGTCATAACACGTCGATATGATCATCTTCATTTTGTTTGACACAATGGAAAAAGTGGTTTTCGTATTTGCTAAATTCATGACATTGGATCTAAAAAGCACTTAAGGTATTGAATCAAGCTTGGCTTAAACATTATTTATGACAAAGTCCTTCAACTCATGAATTTTCAAAGTTTAACTTTTTTGTTTGAAAACTGTTTATTTTAAATTTCAAGCGAAGTTTATTACTGTGAAGAAATCCTATACTATAATACGAGCAATGTCTAAAGGGATGTGTGTTCCACGATCTCGAAATCTTGCGGGTAGATTTTGCTTAAACTTTGCATTTAAGAGTGTTCTGGGCCAAAAATAAGTTTAGAAAACGCCTCAATCCCAGGAAAATCGAATGTTGTCTAAAGTTAAGTTTAAAGATCGTAATTTTTAACGTTGGTCTTATGGGTTGCTATTTTGGTAACGAAATAACAACGAAAGGTATACAAAAATAAAGGAACATTAATGTTAAGCAGACTTTTTGAAACAGCTGTTAGCTATGAAGAGGTATAGTTGGTTGTTGGGGGAAATTTAATAGCTCTTACCGTGACACTATATCAAAACGGAATTAAACCCAACGAGCAAGGCTCGGTTAACCTGGTACTTTAAACTGAAAAGATTAACAAGGAATTAATTTAACAGTACAAATAAATAGAATTTATTTTGTTAAACGTACCGTAATATTTCTTATTTATTTTTACCACCGCCTTTATTAACTGTTTTACATTGTTATTGTAATAGTGATCAATATAAAAATAAAGACAATAGACAATATAGCTTTCATGAGCCACCTTATCTACAATTATCAGCTGACAATCTACAATTACCGTCTGTGCAATTTAGTAGCTAAAAAAACCTCCATAAGTATTCCATGGGAACTTTGAAGAGCTCTAGGACGAAACCCGGATTTACCCAGCAATGGGACCAACTCCAATCAATTTCTCGAGGCCAAAACCCCCATATTTAAAAAAAATCATTGGACAGAAAAATATTTTTGATCGTACAAACAGTATACTGTTTTTTAGAGTATAAGATACTATAACAATTATCTGATTTCGCAGATTTTTTTATATGATTTATTTGTAATTTAACCATATTTTCGATGTTTTATCTTGAATTTTTTTAACATAAATAGTAATATTTTTTCAAAGGTCTCCGATAAATATTTTGTAATTAATGGTACGTATTAATTTTTGTCCGGAGCAAACCGAAACCGCGGACTCTACTTGAAAAATTCAGGATGGAGACTTATACGGGAGTAAGACCCCCCATAAGACCAATTCTAATTGTTGTTAATAAACATATTAAAATAAATTAAAGGATTTGCAACACTCCAACGAAATTAAGTGAATTGATTTAAAATAATAAAAAGGCAATTTAGGAAAAGTGTGTGGCGACTGTCCTTAACGGTTTCTTGAGCATATTTCCACACTGCGGGGTATATTTCCATGGTTCCCTGAGTGTGTGGAGGGTCGGACTCACCATCAGTGGCGGCGCTCGGCGGGACGGTGGTGGGATGCGAGGAGCTCTCCCATGGTCCTACCCGGGCCACAGCGTCGTATCGACTGAGGCTCAGCCTCTGCCTGCGTCCCCCTCCCCCCTCCCTCCTCCAACCCTGCCACAGCTTTCCCTCCAAAACCCGGCAAATATCCCGCCAAATCTTATCGATTGCGGCTGGCAGCGCTGGGCGCATTGCTCCTGCACTATCAGTTTATCTCTATTTCTCTCAGATAAAATATCGTCGGAAGAAAGGACATATTTTCCAAAAAGGCGGAAACAATTTATGGAGGGGAGGCCCATGATGAATGACGATTAAGAACGTTAAGGAGCATTTACACTATATAGTTGATAACCAACTGGTCAACAACTTTTATTGGTAGATATAAAGTCAATAACTTTTGGTTGTCAACCTCTGGTGTAGACGCACCTTTAGATAGAATGGCTAAATAATAAAGTGGGTATATGATAACAATACGGCACCAACTTTCAGAATTCATGATTAAGGGGAATTGACAAACTATCTTGCTATAATTTTTTGAAGAGGGACTTAAGAGTACAGACAAAATATTCCTTTCTAGTCTGTGATGAGAGTGAACAATGCACAAGGGTGTTTTGTGAGGGACGTTTTTAAAGAGAGATTTGTATCGCTTATTAAATTGTAGCGACACTCCAAAACAACTCCAAAAACTGCTCTTTTCGAAACAACTTTTGCGGGGATGGATCAGTTGGTGTCGAGGTCATTGGCGATTTTATTATAATACGGTAAAATTTAACAGAAGCAGACAATTGGCTAATGATTTTAATAACTTCAACAAGATAGACTGCCTATCGTGAACAAGGTAAACCAGTTGTAAAATCCTGGTTTTCTTCAGATAGTAAATTGAGCATAACTATGAAAATATAGTTCATGACACGGGCCTTAAGTCTCTGTTCACAAATTCAATAATTTTACGAGCGAACTGGTACTAGACCGAGACCCTCACTTACACCCTAGTGATTAAATACACTATTTATTCTAAATTTAGTGTGTAAAAAACAAATTAAAATGTTAAAATGATTAAAGCAATAAATTGTTGAATTGTAAGCTAAATTGGCCCAGTAAGATATTCTATCCAGTCTTGACAATAATTTATTAGGGGTGTTAACCTATATAGTGTACAATAGGAGTCATATACACAGAAAACTAGCCTATGGCTCGATGGAGGCTCCACCTCTATGCTTGCTTTAGGGTTTTCTAATTTTGTTTATGGAATGGTAAGCAGCTTAAGATGTTAAAATATGTTTAATGTCCAAAGTTGTGGTTTGTTACAAGGTATGTTTGTTAAAAGACAGAGTTCTACAAAGCCGCTTGTTTGAAAGTTACAATACAAAATAGGAAAACTATTACAAAAAAAAGAAGAAGAAATATCATTAAAATCTATTTTGACGGTTAGTTGGTATGTTTGTAAATAACAGACGTTCAAAGGAACTCTGTAGTTTTAACTATTGTGATTTGAGGCAAAGTGAGACAAAAGAGATCTTTCAAAGACTTATTTCAAAGTCCTATACTGCTTATAAGAAACCAGTTTGATGGCTTGAACTCACATGAGAACGTTTTCATTAAAAAGTGCCAAATGACTAAAATTTTGTCTTCAGGGTTTATGGGGAGGTGTGGCGAAATGTTACAGGGTGAAAATTATTGTTTGTATTAACATCCTCCATGATATTTATGGTTCAAAGTGTTTATCCTACTTACTATCTACAGGTGGTTGAAAAGTAACTTGCACCCCCCCCCCCTTAACTTTTTAACTATTTGAGATATTTGAAATCGGTTTGCGGCAACCTTCTTTGATATGAGGGGCTACAATAATGATGGTTAGTTTTAAAATTTTTACCCTTAGGGGTAGTGGGGGTAGGGGGTAGCTCCAAATTTTCAAATGGGAAGTATGGTCGACTTTGATATCATTTTCTAGGTACAAAACAAAACATTTTAATGAAACAAAACAATTGACATAAAGAAAATAAAAATCTGACCACTAATAATAAAATGGCAACTCAAAATTACTTTTAATAACCCGCTTCTTAAACAGCATTGTATTATGGTAGTTTTTCCTACCCTCATTGTAGAAAATTAAAGAAATACATTTCTTTAAAGAAGTCAAATGTAAAATTATCGTAAAAATAAAACGTGAAAATAACGTTATGAATTTCACCAGTAGACTATGTATTACTTTTCTATTTTTTCATCTTTTCATGTGAAAAAAATCGTTTTTGATTTATTTTTATGTTTTATGGAGTTTTTTTTTACATGAAAATACCATTATCTTTACATTGTGTGTTGACTGGGAAGTTATACTTGGAAAATTTGCCATCGCAGCTTTAGAGAAAATTCTGATACACAAATCTAATGCAATTTATTAGCAAAATTGCATGACAAAGTTGTTGTGGCATACATAAACACAGTTGTTGCAAATTTTTCAAGGCAGCTTTGTAGCGAATGTTGACACGCAAATCTAATGTAAATTATAGAAAAGTTGTTATGACAAAGTTGTTGTGGTATACATAAACACAGTTGCTGCAAATTTGTCATGGCAGCTTTGGAGCAAATGGATATCGCAAATTTAATGCAAATTATTAGCAAAGTTGTTATGACAAATTTGCTTTGACAAGCTCATGACAACTTTGCCGAAAAATACTCTGCTATGTGGGATGTCACTGCCTTTCATTACCTGTAAAAACTGTAAGCATGCTGAAAATTTTAAAACTTTTCTTGTAATAATAATAACAGGCTAATGGAACGTCATGAAAAGAGATCTTAAATATAGTTTTTGACAATTTATTTTCCAAACTAGCAGTTACCCGGTTGCTGCACTCAAATTAACTTGTTTACAGAAATAACGCTATTTTATTAGTTTTTTCATATAACAAAAAAATTCAATGGAATAGAAGGTAAGTATATTAACTTTATTGTAAGGCCAAAGGATAAACAATAGTTTTTGTCTTTTTATTTTGTGTATGGGTATATATATAAAAATTTTCAGGCATACCAACTCATATAAGCACACCACATATAACTGGCCGTGCGAAAAACAGGCATTTTCCAAATTTATATACGGAATAGTCAAAGATTGCTCTTCTACCTTATTCATCATAAATGCAAATGCAAGAGCACCTGTGAGCAAAGAGGCACATCCATGTCAAATTTCAACCCCGGAGGCCCTAAACTAATTTTCAAGTCCTGTGGAGTGGAGCCCTAAAGTGCTTAAAAACTATATTTGCAAAACCGTTTCTTGGTGAGTACCTATGAGCAAAGAGGCACGTCCATGTCAAATTTCAACCCCGGAGGCCCTAAATTAATTTTCAAGTCCATTGGAGCGTAGCCTTAAAGTGCTTAAAAACCATATTTGCAAAATTGTTTCTTGGTGAGTATCTATGAGCAAAGAGGCACCTCCATGTCAAATTTCAACCCAGGTAACCCTGAAGTAATTTTGAAGTCCAGTGGGGCGGAGCCCTAAAGAGCTTAAAAAACTATATTTGCAAAACCGTTTCCTAGTGAGTACATATGAGCAGAGAGAATCGTCCATGTCAGATTTTAGCTCCGGAGATCCTTATAGTAATTTTGATGTCCAGTGGGGCGGAGCCCTAAAGTGCTTCAAAAACTATATTTGCAAAACCGTTTCTTAGTGAGCACCTATGAGCAAAGAAAATCAATTGTCCATCAAATTTCAACCCCGGTGGCCCTAAAGCAATTTTGAAGTCCAGTGGGGAGGAGCCTAAAGAGCTCCAAAAACTATATTTGCAAAACCGTTCCTTTGTGAGAGTACCTATGAACACAGAGAATCGTCCGTGTCAAATTTCAACACGTGTAGGCTATTACAGTAATTTTGAGCTTCTGTGGGGCAGAGCCCTACAGACAACATAAACATTATACCTCGCAGCTGGTTACTTCTATGATTATAAGCATTTGCATGAATGAAACTTTCAATTTTTTAATTACAGCTGTTAATTTTGTAAACACTAAATTTCTAAAACCTGACATTGCACCATTGTGTGCCCTCTGGGTCAGAGCTCTTTGGACAGATTTGCACCAAACTTCACACAAACCATCCTTGAATAATGCTTAATAATGCCTGAAAGTTACATTACAATCTGTTGAGCAGTTTTAGAGTCTATAGGCAACATGCATATATATTTATATATATATATATATATATACATACTTCCTCTTTTATAGATATAGATAGATATTATTACTTTGATGAAGGGCTAAATATTCACAAAGTATAATTAATTTGGTTGGATAACTTTAAATCTGTACCGTTAAAAAATTATATATGCCCAGTACAGTTTGCATCTGTGTATAACAAAAAATTTCTGCTACTACAAGAAGGGAAGGGTCTTGTAAAAAGAAATTTAAAGACTAATTTAATTATACAATTTATTAAACAACCACAAACCTATCTGCCACTAGCCAAGAGTAAGCTTTCGACATTTCTGAGGCGATGGCGCATCGTTTCCTCTCCTTGTCTCTCGGCCACCAATCTCTTGTGGCTTTGTGATAAATATCCCTTTAACTTCTCTTAACGCTCATGTTACAACAAGTTTTAATCCATCGTACGGTAAACAACAGACTTTAACATAATTTCTCAGAATGATCATGGTAAAATGTAAAACACAAAAAGGTATGCAAAATATAATTAACAACATGTTATGAATAACATTCACTATCGGGCTTGATTTTGAAATTTTCTGACTATCAGTTAGATATAGTGCTTTAATTTAATTGTAATACCTTATTGATTTATTTAGTATTTTTGTGTTTTAAAATTGCCAGCTATTCACTTGCTATGAATACTCAGATAATCCAATAAGTCAATCAGAAAATTGAAGATCTGCTTATGTATTGCGTTGAAGGGGGAACGTGACCTTCCTAACATTTTTAAACCCTTATAAAAAACTATGCCTTCATAAAAAAAAAAAAAAAATTGTCACATACTTTCAATATGCCTCATATAGACTGTAATACACCAAGGCTCTTCAGATTTGATTATTAAGTTACTGTTATATTCAAAATATCATAAAAAAATATCAAATGAGCTAAAAAAATAGAGAATAATTTAATGTGAAAATGAAGTGAAGTACCATATTTATTTAATAACGTTTCTCGCATTACCTTAAAAAACTTGAAGATCTTCTTGAAAGTGATGGTCTTGCGACTATCCCTTCCTTTACCCCAAGTGATCATTTCCAGAAAGCATCGCATATGGCACACAGGAAACTTTTGAACACAGACTTCTTCAATAAACAGGGTCTTACTGTTTAAAGGTTTCAGAATGTTACTGTTAAGGCTTACTGTTCTAAACCCATGTGTAATTATTGACTTGTTAGTTATTCTTCTTCGCTGTAATGGGGCAATTTTAAATCATCTACTAGGTTATTAAGAGCCAACAACTAAAATATTCCAAACAAATTACCACTTGGTCGTTGAAACAGGATTGAATTCCAAATCAATTAATTAAAAAATTCTTATGAGGAAGTAGGGTTAATTTAATACCTAAAAATTTTTGTTTTGTGTGGATTGCGCCCGACAACTAATATAGTTATTTTTGTTAGGAATCTGTTTTTTTTTTTTTTTTTATTGTTAACGTTTCACTACTAATCACTTGAAAAAATACAATCTATTTTGGTCCGTTAATAATTTGGTAATTCTTTACAAAGTCCATTTATAGTTCAGCTAATTTGTCTTTGAATTTATAATAGTAACACCTAAACACCTTTCATAATTTGTGTAATTCCAAGACTATCAACATTTGTGTGATTCCAAGACTATCAACATTTGTGTGATTCCAAGACTATCAACATTTGTGTTTATTTTATAATTTACTTTATGTACATTGGCTTCTCAAACTGATGGGTTTTGTTTAGTATTTATAAGTGATCTTTTATTATGAATAATTTACACTCGCTTAAACCTACTCTATATTTACTTATTATCTTATAGTTTTTGGGAATCAAATGGGCCAATAACTCCCAAAAACTCGTTATAAAAACTTCTTGGAACTATTTATAAATTTATAATTTTAAAATGAACTGTTATTCTTCCGAGCAATGGCAAAATGTAAGTGATCTAATCACAGTAAACTGTATTTATCAGGGCTGGCTCTACCATATAGCCAAACTAGGCGACCGCCTAGGGCACCATCGCGGCGGAGACTAGCGCCCCTGATTTGTGATAAAGAGTGTTCCCGATCAGCGGTAAAAAGTGCCCTGACCAGCTGTAAATAGCGCCTGTGATCGGTGGTAAAGAGCGCCCTCAAAAGATGGTTAGTAACCCCTGGATTGGCAGTAAAAAGCGCCCCTATAGGCATAAATAGCTCACGGGATCGGCCTTAAAAATCGCTCCAAACCATCTTTAAAAAGCGCCCCCAATAGGTTCAAATACACAAGATCAGAGTTGAATTACCCCCTTCAATCAGCAATAAAAAGCGCCCCCTACTGACGGCAAACATTACTTTCTGATCGATGGGAAATAACACCCCTGATCATAGTTAAATTGCCCAACTGACCGGCATTCAACAGCGTCCCTCACATTGGTAAAAAAGCGTCCATGATCGACCGTAAATTAGCGCCACTGATCGGTGTTAAACAGCGTTACCCTCCGGCGGTATAAAGCATTCATGATCGATGGTGAATTAGCGTCCCTGATTGGAGTTAAACAGCATTACCCACCGGCGGTTAAAAGCGTCCATGATCAGCGGGAAATAGTGCCCTGAATATGACAGCGGTAAAGAGCGCCCCCGACCAGCGGTAAACATCCCCCGTATTTATGGTAAACAGCGCCCCGAGCTGTAAAGAGAGCCCTAGATCGGCGGCAATAAAGGGCAAAACAGGCGTTTCCAGTATGCGGTAAATAGCACCCACAATGGGGGATAAAGAGACAGTGTTAAGGGCGCCCCCACTTAACACCTCCCAATGAAATGAATCGCCGCATATTCGCAATGAATAAATAATTGTTGTTCAAATTTTGTTTATATGAATAGTTTCTTTATTCTAAGTGTTTTATGTGATAATAAATTGGTAATAATAATATATTTTTACTTTAAACGTTATTTTCTTTAAACCGCGTTATTTTTACCGCTTATATGATATAGCGGCAAAAATAAATGGCTAGAATGGATCCAGGGGGACAATTTGGACAATTTGAATAGGCCCCCAGAAAACCTTGGGCCGGAACTGGTATTTATTACTGTACTCGATTACTAAGTCTATTGGATATAGATAAAGGGCGGTTTTTGTAAATCTCAGCATATCGAAGATGGTAAAGAATCACTTTGATAATACAAACCTTGGTATTTCACGAAGTTTATAATACAAACTTCTCACATTCCCCTTCATGTTTGATTTTTTTTTTTTTTTTTTTTTTGAGGGAGAGGCGGAAAAATGCATTACGCACACAGGTGGCCAGCCTGTAGTGTGGGGCTCCCCTAAAAACGGGTTTACCCACTAAAAAACCTCCTCTACTCTTTAGGAATCTAACCTGGAATTGTTTGTCACATTACGTCAGGCTAGGCCTAAATTTGGCTTACGCCCGTGGGGCTCGCTCCTTATCCGGCCGCTCGATCAAGGGATCTGGGCCACTTCGCGGTCCAGATCGGTTTTCTTTTCCAGGAGGATGCCCCGGACGAACTGTGACAAACAATCCCAGTTGCCCTCATCCTCCAAAATCTTTTGGCAGACCGAGTCCACCGAAAATGCACCAAAGATTTGTGTGGCCTCCAGGCGGGGCCCTTCCCAACGGGGACAGCGGAAGAATGTGTGTTCCGCATCGTCGGGAACACCCGGGCAATAAATGCAGTCCGGTGAACCGGTCTTTCCCATCCGGTTCAGGTACGACCGAAAATAGCCGTGACCTGTCAAAAATTGGGTCAGGTAGTAGTCCACCTCCCCATGCCGCCGTTCCACCCATGGTTGGACCTGCTTGATAAGTCGCGCAGTCCATCGTCCTCGGGTGTCGTGCTCCCAGCTGTGTTGCCACTGCTGGAAGGTTCGGGAGCGCTCTTCTGTTCTTGCCGTGTCCTTGCCGATCTCGCCTTGTCTCTGATAAATCGCTTTCCTCTCCCCTGCCAAGAGCTTGACAGGGATGACTCCGGCGACCACCAGGACGGCAGGCTCGGACACTGTCCGGTAGGCGGAACACACCCGGAGCGCAGCTTGACGCTGAACCCGGGCGAGTCGCAACCTGTAGCACTCCTTATCTAGAGCGCCTGCCCACACCTCTGCCCCGTAAAGAAGCACGGACTGGACCGCGGACATCAACAGACGTCTTCTGCTGGATCGGGGACCCCCGACATTGGCCATCAGCCTACTAAGGTAAGTCACTACCTTAGCGGCCTTGTCCGCCGTACGGAAGATCTGATCCCTCCAGCTTAACTTGGTGTCCACCATAACCCCGAGGTATTTGGCGGCACGAGTTGATGTGACCACCTCCCTTCCCACTCGAAACGGGACGACGGTGTCGATCCTCTTCTTCGTGAGAATCACGATCTCCGTCTTACTGAGAGCAAGTGAGAGACCGTGATCGGACATCCAGTTGTTGACCACCCGCATAACTCGGTTCAACTTCAGTTGGGCCAGCTCAACGTTGCGTGCAGCAATGAGAGCTGCGACGTCATCGGCGTACCCAACCAAAGTGGTTTCCTCAGGCATCTCGGACCTCAGGAGGCTGTCATAGGCAACGTTCCAGAGATCCGGGCCGAGTATTGAACCTTGTGCGGCACCAGAAGTGACTTCCATCGTCCGCGTTCCGTCTCCCCTTCATGTTTGATATATGCAGGTTGAACTGCAGTAATATTTCCCTACACTACATACTAGTAATAATTCATTCAAAAAGAGAACAAACTTTTCTATAACAACGGTTGCAGTGTGGGTCTCAAAATAAATAATAGCATAAAAACACGTAACATATTTTACTATAAAAACATACATTTAAAGAAACTAAGAATAAAACATAATTACAATAATCTTTCAAACTCATACAGGCTATAAAATAAATCACATTTTACAAATCACAAAAATATATTTACACTAAACTAAATTTACCCCAAAGATGATTTACAAAAAGGAATGACGTTGAAAATATATACAAGAATCGTTACATTAAATACATTAACAAATCACAACTAGATTACAAATGGCAGAGATATATCATGGAATAGGAATGAAATGGCTCCTTTAAATAAAACTATAAGAAGCAGGAAATATTTTTATGACAATTTTCAAAATTAGTCATTTTGCATATTTTAAACTTATGTGTAAAGAATGAAAACAACACAGAATTGTGTTATGTTTCCTTCTCCAAAAACCAACTATATAAACATCTACACTTCTATTTGCATTATACTAACATCACACTAAAAAACATTACCTATTAAAATTTTGCTCATCAGAGTTGAAGAAAACCGATTGTAGGCTACATATTGCTGTGTAGAATATTATCTCCAAAGTCTTAGGGGGTCCACACACTATCGAACATACTCGAATCGACATCGGGACCGACGCCGGACCCAACGCCGACCCAATGGTGTCCCCACACACCAGCCGACCGAGCATCCAACAGACTGTCGAACATGTCGGACGAGCCGTCGGGCCTATCGTCCTATCTGGCATTGTGTCCAACTATAGGATCGTCGGTCCCGACGATAGGCCCGACGGCTCATCAGACATCTTCAACAGTGTGTTGGATGCTCAGGTGGCTGGTGTGTGGAGACAGGCAGTGTTTTAACTTTAACCCAATTTGTCAGGTGCGATGTAGGACCCGACGTTAAGTCGAGCATGTTCGATATTGTGTTGATCCCTTTAGTGACAAAAACATAAACAAAGTTAACGGAAGGAATGTATCTGATGATTACAGGAATGAGCACTATTTCGATAACATTAATTTAGTTCACTACATTTCTTGTTTCTATTTTCATGACTGGTTTTATGGCATAACTTTTTATAACATTGTAAAGTTTTTGCAATGCTCAGTAAATCTTAAGGTAAACTCTAAATTCTATTTTTATATTGGTAAATTTATAGACTTGCACTGTGCAGGGTAGAGAAACCGGATAAATAATGTATAATGTTTGCAGTTGATCACTTTTCAAAAAGTTTTTAATATAGCTTCAAGCGGTAAAAATAGGCAAATTAACCATAAATGAAATATTGTATAGCGTATTCATTTACCGTATGTGCAAAACTCCCTAACATTCTGTACAATGTCATTAATGGCATATAGACTGTAATAAGAGTTTTAACTCAACACTCAGACTCATTAAAATTCCTCTCTCTATTAGTTTGTTACACCGGACCTCATATTTAATTAACTTAGCCTTTACCAGATTCTTATGCTAAATTGGATGGGATATCGCAGTAATATTTGTAATATTTTATCCCACATTAATAAATTTTTATGATAAAATTATTGTTTAACAGATTAAGATTACCTACAAATAAAAGAATCACTTATTTACTATAGTTTTTCGCTTTTTTCAGCCAGTTTTTAAAACTAGCTGTAACAACTTGAACTTATAAAAACAACCAGACTGTGATGCCTATTCGTAGACAATTTAGGAAAGTTCATGACAAAATGGTCATCCATTTCCCATTCATATTCTCTTTCAACTAATTTAATTCACATCATTTTAATTTTTATAGAGGTCAGTCAATAAAATTGTGTGCAAGGAAAGTTTTCTCATAAAGTTAAAAATATTTACAACATAAACAACCAGTTGTCAACTGCGAAATAGTAAAGGTCAAACAGGAGTGTTTTGACACAATTTGAACTACATGGTAATCATGTTATGAAAATTAGTTCACAATGGACTAATTATTTTGTTTAGAGGCCAACTTCATTCCTGCAAGTTGTTATTAACTTTAACATTGAGAGAATGAGATATGTATGATCTAAAAGTCGTCATCTTCATCATGGAAGTTGTATGGCGTCTCGTCACTGGTGATCGGCTCCACGGCGACGTAAGATGCGGAAAAACCCTTGCTGACGATTGTATCATCGGAGTGGAAGCGGACAAGCAGCGCTTCATTGACAGACACTATGTCCGTCGGGTTCTGCAACCAGATGTAAAGGTTAGTTTTTAGTAAAATTAAAACCCAACAAAGTCCACTTCCTTATCGCTCCACCTCTCCAGAGGCATTCCGAAAGGCAATGTTTGACTGTGGGTCTAGGGACTCAATATTCACTATTTGCGGGGTTTCCATTCTATCGATGTACATTCTAAGTCATAGATATGTCACTATTTTGGCTGGTTTTCTGCGTTATGAGTGTCATTGACAGCTGACATTGCAAGTTCCAATAGGCTTTTTTTTATTATTTGAAGTGTTTTCTATCGCTAGAGACCCTTTTTCCATGGTCCAGTTGTAATTGAGAGCCATACATGGTTATAACTAGCAAACGGCACAGCAGAGGGAGTAAACTGACTCTGGGAAACTTTTACCTTAAGCCACATGACTTGCTTGGTAATCGCTATTTGTGACCCGGTTGTAATATCACACCTAATTTGTAGACTTTAAATGCTACCTTTTTAATACGATGTTTTATATTTCTCAGCCATTAGTAGTATTATTTGCTTTTTTTCGATCCATTCGTAATCGAACACCAAGATTAAAGATTAAAGGTCTGAACTAGTACACAATGGATGTAAAATTGGCTACTTGAAACTGACATTCTAACTAGACAAAGACCACACTGAGCCGACTTTGTAGGGTTTTACTGTAGTGATAATAGTGATTGCATGGATAGGTGATGAGGTTACAGTTAAGTTTGATGGTTTAACAAGACTACAATAACATTTATTCTTTTTACACCAAAGGATGGGCCTACAATTATATTTTCATGTGGTAGGCTATCAATAACTCAATTTCAACAAAAATATCACTTAGGTTGTTTTTAAAGTTCAGCATTCAATTACTTACGGGTAAAAATATCAAGACTCAAAATATATAATTTAATGTTCAATATATTTTTACAGATTTGAGAGATAACCATTGCTAGTGCTAATTGTAATTTTTGGGTGAAAAAATAAGAGTTAAAAATAATTAGAAAAGAGGAGGTTCAAACAATTTTATTTTTGTTTTAAGTAGTTTTATTTGAAATGAAATAAAGAGAACTGAACTCAAGATAGTTGAACATAAAGAAAGTAGACAACACACAACAAAGCACAACAGACACGATTCAGTATTTGAATTGGTAGGATTTTTCTTCAGGATCTACAGCAGCACCTCTTAATTCCCCCCAGATCAACCACGTTTTGGATTAACCACCTCTACCCTGGCATGAAATAGAAGTCAGTTTATCCGGATGGAAAATTAGAAATGGCTGATTCAACCGATCTTTTCTAGGAATCGAGAGACAAGGAATCCCATCCTTATCCCTTTACAGAATTACAACTTTATCCGGTTAGGTAAATCTTTGTTATGAATCATGAATCAAAGGAAAAACTCACAATATTGTGGAACATTACCTCCACAGTAATACTATTCATGAGATGATAGTCATTCTTTTAACTTCTTTTAGACTTATTTTCACTGTTGTGGATGAATATATAAGTGACTGTGTATGCCTCACCAGAAACCTATTTTTTTTCTAACACATTTGACTAACTATTGACATTTGGTAAACATCCATGGATGGATGATTGGATAAATTATCTATGTTCATGTATATACTCACCAGGACTACAGAGAACATATGAACAAAAGAAGGGCGGTTTCATTCCTTTGATGTTGGAAAATGCCGCTTTTGAGTCAGGCCGGTGACGTAATCAATCTGATGTCCATAAGAATAACATGTACCAGCTGATCAGGCTAGTGACGTTTTGGGTACTAATTTTTACATCGTTTTACCTGCTAATGAAACAGCCCTTTTCTATTACATTACAGCAGTTTTCCTCAGTCCTGTATACTCACAGAGTTTCCACAGAAGCGCCCATATGATGGCCCGCTGGCGTCAAGGCCGCTGTAGACTTCAACGAAGTCGTAGCCACAGTCCTGCTCGTCTTCTACCTCGAAGGTGAGGAATGTCAGGTGGACGTTCTTGCCTGGAGGAGCCTCGATGGACCAATCACAGTCCGCGCGGTTCTCGTAGTTGTGATCTCCGTACTTGGAGTGCGAGTACAGGTGCTTGACTCGACTGGTGGCTTGTAGGTGACCTCCACACACTGTGACAATCAACTCAATTAATTAAAATCAAAATTAAACATATGCTTAGTATTTGGAATAATTCTGCTGATGATTGCAATAAAAAAAGAGACTTTTCACTACGTTATTCTTTATTTTTCAATGGATCATGTGAGTATGCCTATCTCTGATGTGTGATCTTGGTTGTTACAAATGCCAGTGTAACCGCTTGCAAAGTTTATTAGCAGAATTTGTTAAAGTCATAGTTTTGCACGTTACTATGTTTGGAAATTTCCTTAAGTTTAGAATGCAGAATAAGAGAAGTTCAATAAAATGTTACAGTTTTTGTGAGGGCAGAATTTAAATATTGCCAGGTTGTATGAAGATTTACCAATAATATTTGGATTGAGGATTTGTAATATGCGAATACAAATTATACTTTTTACAAAAATAATTAAAACAAAGTTGAGGAATTTTTATGTTTTTGTTTAAATTTCACAATAATTTTTCATACCATTAATCAAGAGATGTTACCAAATTTTAAGTCAGAATGACATATAACACTTATAATATTTCTCACCATTGGCTTTTTCCATGTCAAATAATCAAAACCTTGTCAATCTAACCCAATTCAGGTAATGCTTCCTACAGTGGTTGGCTGACCTGTCGTGTGCGTGGCGACAAAGCCCTTCCTCTGGACAGAAGCGTCGGACTTGAACACCATGAACATCTGGTTGGTAGTAGCGATGATGGGGTGAGGGACCTTGGAGCCACAGAAGCGACCGAGGATGTGCGAGTCGGTCGAGTCTCCGTCGTACAGAACGATGTGGTCATAGGCACACTCCTGGTGCGGCTCCATCTCAAACTCAGTGAACAGCTAAGGATAACAACAATAAGCTTATTTATTTCATCCCTCCACTATGCTCTACATTTGAATGATTCTCAGTTATCCCTTTAGCTCAGTATTGCAGCTGACAAAGCTCGGTGGTACAGCTTTGTGTTAACATCAAAAAGCAAGTGTTTAACACTTCAGAACAACAACAAAAAACATTGCCCGCTCTGGTGGTTCTGAAGTAACCAAAGAATCACGTTACCGGATTAATTGTATCCCAGGAACAAGAGCGGTAACTACCACACCAATTACTATAATCAGATCCCAGGATAGTTTCTTAGCTAGCAGACAGCAACTTCCAGTTTTTATACTCATTGTTAACCTGTTTTCTCAACAGCCCAAATATACAGGGTGTCACAAAAAAGTGTCATTGGCTATACAGGACCTGATTTTACATGCAAAAATAAGTCAAAAATTAAGAATAACATTTTTTGGATTTCGGCTTAGTTTACCCGTAATCCGCCATTTTGTTTTTTACACTTAATAATTTTTATTTCCGTGACTGTTCATTGTATTAAGTTCATATTTGCCATGAACCTTAATAACAGCAATGTCCATTTTCAGGAAAAAAAATATTTTTTTCCAATGTGTATTAAAATTTTTAAACTGAAATATCTCAAAACCGGTAAATTTTATAAAAATTTTACAAGAAACAAAAATGTTGACAAATAAAATTACCTAACTAATGAAACCAAGATTGTAAGGGTCGGATAATATTAATGGACTTCTTGTAATTTTTCTACTAAAATAACCTAAATTTGTATTAATAATCATGGAAAATCAATGTTTTTCTGCAGAAAAATCTCAAAAACTCCGTTATTTGTTGTTTAATCCTTGCAATCTTGGCATTATTAGTTAGGTAATTTTATTTGAAATTACACATCGGAAAAAAATAATTGTTTTCCCTCAAAATGGACATTGCTGTCATAAAGGTTCATGCTAAATATGAACTTAATACAACGAACAGTCACGGAAATCAAAATTATTATGTGTACAAAACAAAATGGCGGATTACGGTTAAACTAAGCCGAAATCCAAACAATTTTATTCTTAATTTTTGACTTCTTCTTGCATGTAGAATCAGGTCCTGTATAGCCAATGACACTTTTTTGTGACACCCTGTATAGTTAGTAAGTTACCACTCGCCTCTAAATTGGTTGTTGAAAAAGCGCATCTTCTACAAGAAGTGACATGATTGGTTGTCAGCAGATGACATGACATGTGCACGGTGGCTGTTACCATTTGCATTCTAAGACTGCACTGACCACTACTTATTGTTCATTAACCACTATAAAGTCACCGGTTGGTAGCTCACCTGAGATACAACCATTGAGTCCACTTATATAGAAAACCAAAAAGTATAGTCTTACGAGTATTATGAGAACTGTCAGTTAAATTGTTGATCTTTTTTAACTCAAAAACATTAGATGTTTATTTTGCACATGTAAATATTTAAAGCTGTCAACAAATCTAATTCGATGGTGAGCAAAATTTTTAAGTAAGAGAGCTGTTAGACCAATTGGTGGATAGTAAGAGGAGGGGTGGTGAAACAGTCTTACGGGTGCTGGACAAGACTGGGCGAGGCGTTGGGTTATGATACATGGTGCACCCCAATTAACTTCAAAAACACAATGGATTACAACTGAGTCTATATGGATCCAAAACTGGCACAAATGCAACTCTAACTCAGAATTTAACTCTGAATATAACTCTGAGAATGTAACTCAAATGAATGTAACTCAGAATATAACTCTTTAACATAACTTATGCTTTCCAAACAGCCCTTGTAATGAAGCATGTTCTTTTGAGGAATAGATTTAATAAATGTTTTACCTAAACTCTTTTCTAAACCTTTCTAACTGCTACTGTTATATTGTTATTATTTGATGAGAAATGTGAATGGAGAACTTCCGGATGATTTAGCTTTTTTACTATCATGGTACTAATTTTTACATAACAAATTTTAAATTCAGTAGTATTGGACTGGGGTGATTTAACTCTAGGAAGTGATCATTACCACAGAATCTATAGTAACCATGCGCCAACTTTAGGCTCACCAGTTTGATGCGGTGGCCTGGTGTGGTGGTGAAGTGCCAGACGCAGTCCTTGCGGCTGGGGTAGTAGTCGGGGTAGTTGGGCGAGGACACGGTCCCCACGGGCGCGGTTAGCTCGTACTTGCAGCCGCCCTCCTTGCAGTCGTGCCCGTTCTCATGCAGCGTGAAGCCGTTGTGGCACCAGCAAGAGTAAGAGCCAATCGTGTTGCGGCACTCGTGTTGGCAGCCTCCGTTGTCCGTCGCACACTCGTCCATGTCTGACATGGGAAATGATGGAGATCAAACCTCAGGTGATAATTTATTGTTAATAAATGATGATAGATGTTTTATAATTATCATTGACAAAATACACATTGAAATGGATCCTGAAGAAAACCAAGTTAACAGTAATTTGCTTAATCAGATCGAACTCCTTTTTGAGTTATGATGTACATAACAAAGGGCATGGTTTTTGCTACTGTTGGACATAGGATCAGGCCGACACTTATACAATTACAGAACATCAAATTAATCACTGTCTTTGGTCACATACGCTGAAATGCCAAGCCTTAAAAGCTTTCCTTTTTAAGACGGGCTCATTTTCTCTGCTCACTTGCTTCCACGCGAGCTCCTCCGCTTCACTCACTCGTCTGGCCTAAGAGTGCTGACTCTGGTATAAATTTATTGAATCACAGATGTTGGGGAAATGTAACACATTGGTTTATTTCTGCAGTTAGAGGCTTTTAAAATTTTAATGTTAATCTTATAAAAGAAGGTTAAAGATTGAATCATTATAGACAGCTTTTGTAATAACGAATTATGCTAGTAAATTGGGAGGAACAGATGATTCAGTTAAATTTTTTTTTTAATTTTTGTTAACTTGATGGTTAAAACTGAATTGGATCCAGATAGATTTCACATCAACTGAAATTCTGGTTGAATTTCAACAAGAGGCAATCTCTAGTTCATATAAAAATCCCTAAGGATTTTACTTTTCATTCAAACATTAACACTCACTCTCAGGAAACTAAAGTTGAGACGTATTCACCATATAAGTAAATGACCGACAAATTTCACAAAAATCATCACCAAAACCAACCTGTAAAGAACACGGCAGCAAAGCCAGACTTTTGGACAGAGTTGTCGGAGCTGAACTCTATTCGCAGTGAGTTGCCCTCAGAGGTGACGAGAGGAGGCAGACGGGAGCCGCAGAAGACCCCGTGGCGACGTAACACATCGGCCGACATCTTGCTGTGGACCTCGACACTGTCGTACTCGCATTCTTGCTGGGACATCACATCAACAATGAAGCTGCACAATACTCAAACAGAACTGTCTGATTACTGGAAGATGGTTAGCCTACTTCAGGTAATCATAACCGTGTGTACTACACACTTGTGTAATGCCTTTTTGAAACGGTAAAATTCGAATTTCTGAATTGATGTCACAATTATACATGTTCTAGAACAAATTATGAGAAGACAATTTATGTTTGGGTTGCTTAAGGTTGTTTTTAAGTAAAAAAGTAATGACTAAAAAGTTTCTGGAAAAAAGTCGATACTTAACCCCAAGTTAATACAGAACAGAAAGACAGTTCCAGTTTTTTTTTTTTTTTTTTTTGTTACTATCTGAAAGCTCATATATGAACATATATGGCCTGGTGGCAAATATGAGTAATTTCTAATAAAATGTATGTTAATGTGATTGACTATTAAAGCAAGAATCCATAGGAGAACTTACACCATAAATAAAATTAGACTTGTCTAGGAAGCACAGTAAAACAGCTTCAATGATTAAGTTTGTTAAACAAAAGTACTGCTTGGGTAAGGGAATTGTAATAACAGGAAACATTGTTAACTTTAAGTTTAGTTATTTAGGATCAAATTTTTAACCATCGCTTTTAAAAGAAAAATCATTAAAATATGACCATTAGTTTTTAATGGCGTTATTTAAGTACTTTAAAAACCTAATAAAACTTAATTGTATTATAAAATGTTTTGTAATACAAACCAATCCAGTCGTTGAAGTTATAAAAATCTTACCTGGAACAGCTGAAACAAAAAAAAGGTATATTACAAAATTTGGCAAAACTCTCCAATTACATTAACATAAAATAAGTAAACAAAATCAAATCAAAGAACGAATGCGCAATATGGACAATTCACACGTTTAAAATGAAACTTCAATCATGACTTTGCAAATTGTGGTAATAATGGTAAAATACTAAAATTAGCTCTTTCAAACAGTCTAGTGTTCTCAGTGGAATTCTGGTGATAAACAGATTTTTACTGATGAACAATAACTAAAAAAAATATGGATTAAATACCATGAGTTCAGATTTATAACTTCAGACATCATAATTTCTTAGCTAAAAAAATTTAAATAAAATAAAAATGGGTATCTTTCTAATAAGATAGTTACAAAAGTAAAATCAATAAACCTATTTACTCTTTCAATAGTTAAAACTTACATTGTTGCCCTCAAGGTCAAAATGAGTGAAGTTGAGGGTGATGCGATACTGTGGCGGGGCGATGATCTCCCAGACGCAGATCTTGTTGGTAGGGTAGAGTTCTGGGAACGAGGGGCTGGTGATGGTGCCGTTCGAAGCATCTATCACGCCTCCGCAAGCATCTGAGGGAAAACATCCATTGTAGCTAATGTCATTAAACATTAAATATTCATTTTTATCTTTAAAAAAATTCCCTTCTTGACTTGAACCCTGTGAGCTCTTGAAATTTTTTGACTCACTCATCACCACTGCCAACCAAATTCTCTTTTGAATAACAGTCAGAGGGTAAAATTAGTTCTTTATGCCATTTTCACAGAGGTTTTGCAGGTATTGTGGTATCAATATCCATGACTGTTTGCATATAAGCCTACTTGCAGATTTCTATTGGCTTGAAAATTGATATTAAAGTGTTTATTTCAAGTATAGTGGCTATGGCTTGTGTTCAAGTAAATCACCGGTATCCTGGAACTAACCTTGAATAAGACTTGTTGTCATTGAAACTGCCCACGACTACAGGAACAGCATACTCTCCAGATTACAATGGTCAGAGAACAAAATCTATTGAAAAATAATGCCGAGCAATGTTTTGAGTGTCTAGCTAATCTGGCTTCCTGGTTTTAAAATAAATAATTTTGTGATGGATTGTAGCTTGGGCATGATAGCATTCATACCGCTGTGAACGTGTTAATTATTTATTTATTCAATTTATTTATTCAATATGGATCTGGTACAAAATTACTTCACAAAACCATTGCATGAAGTATTTCACATTTAAATATATGCTTTAGGGAGGTAATGAAAATCGATGACATTGAAAAGAATCAGACTTTATGAACTAAGAATAGGTAACAACAAAGAATACACAACAAAAAACAGACTATAAATTTTGCCAAGTAAAAATGACTGCATATTAATGAGCTATTTTCATTTCCAAAGCATCATAGTTTTACCTTCACAGTGCCTGCCGTCCGAGTGGAGCTCATAGCCGATCTTGCAGGCGCACTCGTAACCACCGAGGGTGTTGATGCAGTGGTGTTCGCAACCATGGTCCAGCAGCGAACACTCGTCAAACTCTGCAACAGGCACAATAGAAACGATGTAAATCATAAACAATAGACAATAGACAATATTTATTACAGTACACTCTCGTTCATCGGACTCGGCGACATCGGAACTCCGCTTCATCGGAACTGAAAATCTGGATATCATTTTTTTTTTTTCTAACGAAATAAATAATATTTCCGTTTTAGCGCCTTCAATTTCCATTTGTTCTATCCGCACAACAGTGAAGTATCACATTTTGCATCAAACATCATCAGGCGTTTTCCATAATCTGTATACATCGATGTGATTTACGAGGCCGTGGAGTTGTTGTTATTGGTGGATAAGGAGACCCCGGCCGAACCGTTGAGCACGTCTGCCTCTAATGGGCATTTTGCGCAAGCCCCCGGAAGGATGGGATATTGAAGGAAGAGAAAGGGTGAGACACGGGACTGTCCACTCATGTTCAAGTTAGGGGTTTCTATGCCCGTCGCATTCCTCACCCCCTGCTGTCTTGAACATATGTTCCAGCTAGGGGTTTCGATGCCCATAGCATTTCTCCTCACCCCCTGCTGTCTACATGTGTTCCAGCTAGGGGCTTACATGCAGTTCGCATTGACCCCCCACTGTCTTGAACATGAATGGATTATGAAGGAAGGGAAATTGTCATAGTGGACAGCCAAAAGACTTACCACAGTGTTATGACAACTTCGTTTGCTGTACCCAATGTCAACTTTGCAACTAGTATAAACCAGTTTTAAAGTTGTCCTGGGATAGGCCGTGGAGTATTCGCACGAAAATAGAAAGAGGAAGGGGGCAGGAAGTGAACATCCGTTTTGACCGCTTCCCAAACTGTCATTCAGTCTGTCTCGCATCGCGACTGCACCTGTGTTACGTGGAAGTCAGTTGACTGCTGGAATATGAGTGGAAATGAATATGGAATATGAGAATAACGATTTTGGATCTTTATTTCCTGCGTCGTTTTTATTCCTATAGGTTCATTGTTACCATGTTCAAAGTTTGAGTGCCTTATTTTCATAAAATCTCTTGTGTTATCTTAAAAACAAGAGTGAGTACAATCACGATAGGTCACCGTACGGGCGGAAATGATGACTCACGACGGACTCCGCTTCATCGGAATTTTTTGACATCCGAACTGGCCGTCCGCCACATTAGTTCCTATGAACGAGAGTGTACTGTAGTCGTTCAATAATTACACTGTAATTACAATGGACTTCGTCATTAAAACTAAGTTGAATATAATCGGTGCTTCTTAGCATAAGTCACATTCACCAATTGTGTCAAATAAGTTATTTTAGGCCTAATTAAATAAAAACAATCCAGGTTGAATGGTTAAAAAAAAAAATGCTTATAAATAAAATACCACAGATTTATCCAACCACTATTTTGTACTTATCCTTCTTAAAAAAAAACAAATAAAATAAAGGTAACAACATTAGATAAAATATTTAAACAAAAACAATGGCTCAGCACAATAAAAAGACAGTTAAAATTTAAGATCACAACAACAATGTACAGTGTGGAAGCAAATTCCCTTCACACAAAACTTAACTATGTTGTAGGTCTTTATACATTGGTGTGTGGATGCCATGAGGGTCATCACTGGATACCTCCTACTTAACCACTGTGCTCAGCTTAGTCCCACAGATGGACACGACCCATAGCTCTTACTTTCATTTGCATTGAGCATTCACTGATGTCTTAAAGGGCCGAATGAATGGAGGCTCCCTTTGTCATTAACATTATGTTCCAATATGAAGTGTTTTAAACGAAGACAACATTATGATACAAATGAAAAACTGAGAGAGGAAGAGTGTGAGTGCAGTGTTTGCACTAGTCACTCCAGCACTAAAAATTAAGTAAATGAAAAAATGAGCAAGTGAACATGGAGTATGGAGTGAAATTATGCTGTCAAAACAACAGGGGTTGCATACCAATTTGTCAGATTAAAATTGATTTTCATTTTAATCTGGAAAAAATAAGTTGAATAAGTAATTGTTTCAATTCACATCTTTTAATTATCATTTTGGTCACCACTTACAATCTTTATTAGTAAGAAGAAATTATTTATTTATTGGTACTAGCAGTTTTTTCCTATATGTTAATAGTATTGGTGGCATTATACTTGTCGCTCAAGTTTATCACCTGAACAACCAACATAACATTTTGATAAATTATATTATTTAATTTATTTTTATTACTTTCAATTATGGGGACAAAATCATCCATAAATCGGATTGAAAATGTTAATCTTCCTATTGACCAAAATTGGTGATTAACTAATGTTTTGTGCCAAAACTTAATTACCACCCACTGGACAGCCACTTTCTAACCTAATGCTAAAATTAACTATTACCTTTCATGAACACCGCTGAAAAGCCAGCCTTCTGCACGGAGCTGTCAGAGACAAACTTGATGAAGAGTTTGTTGCCGGAGGAGTGGAGGTCGGGCGGCAGCTTGTAGCCGCAGTACTTGCCCAGCAGGGGACTGTCCTGCGAGGGGCCGTCACGCACCTCCACGTAGTCGTACACACAGTTGTCATGGTTCTCCACCTGGCGGAGGGGACCAGATGGTTAGGAGCTGACATTAGATGTCACAATGAGTAGAAAATATTCATGTCATTGCTTAGCTAAAGAAATATAGTGAATATTTAAAAATAATTTTATGTATTGAAAATTTCATGCTGCTCCAAATTTAGTCCAAACAATAAATAAAGTCAAAAAGTATTAAAATTAGACCTTATATTGCTTAATTTTAATTAAAATACTGTAATGCGTGAATAATGTTGTATGGTAGATGATATTATGAGACGAGTCACAGTTTGTAAGCTATGAATTTTTTCAAAATATTATAAGGTTACACATTTTATTTAAAAAATTGATATTTTCAGATTCTGTCCTGGTCACATTGTCTGTGATGGCTATATCATTAAAATATCTTACAGTAATTTTAATATTTTGGGGCTTCTTTAAAATATTCAGTTATGGCGGTTTACGTGTGTTATGGATTCAAAGGTCTTGAGAAAAGTAAAAGACAACAGATATATTTATTTGCGGTCAGTGAACGGTTAACATCTTGATTGATGTTGTTTATTTCATTCACAATGTATCAATTAATTCTTAATGTTAATAAGCATCTTTCTCATGATTGTACATACTTAAATATTTATCATAAAATTGACACAGCCGCTTTATTTTGCATTCAAACTCACAATAATAAGTAAAAAATTCTGTGTTGACCAAGGTAAATTTTCAAAGACAACCAAAACTGTCCATTTCTAAGAAAGCGTACCAGCATTTAATTTATTTGGTCCTCATAGCACTATGCTCGGTCAATTCTTTGAGAGAAGCACCACATAACTTAATCAATTTTGGTCATGAAAAAGGGTCAAAAAACAATCTAGAGGAAAAGTGTCTACAATTTAGCCCACACAACAGCAGCTTGGATGTGTATATTAGATTTTCATTGGTAAACACCAATTGTGAGAAAACCTCTAATGATTAGTTGCTCAATTTAATTGCTATTAGAATGAAGTGCCATACTAACTTAGTTAATGTACAACTCAAACCGAATTAAATTAATTTGTTAAAGGACTAAAAACTACTTTAAGAGACAACAAAAGGTGATTTATAAATTTTAAATTACCTCAAAAGACTGGAACTTGAGTGCCACCTGGTAGTCCTGTGGGGCGGCCAGCACCCAGACACACTCCTTGTTGGGCTCGTAGTCCTCGGGGTAGTTGGGCGACTCTAGAGAGCGCCACTCCTCGTCTATCTGGATCTCCCCACCACCGCACACCGCTGCAAGCAACAATGGTGACAGTTGAAGAGTTATCCTCGGAGTGATAATTGATTTCTGTGAAGTATTTCAAAACAATGAACTGAATGAACCACTGTCACCCTCTACCTCTTTCTCAGGATTAGTTGAAACAGGGATTAGTTAAAACAATTTTATATATAAAAAAGTAAAATTTGAGAAAATGGCTGATTGCCTGGTAGGGATAGTGAGCAGCATTATCGGGTTTAGAAAGTCAACACAAAAATTATAACAGAACTCACTAATCAGATCTCCATGTTGACAAAGAGTTTAATGGTCTTGAAATATCAATTTTGAATGTTTTGTTTTTGTGCAACAAAAGGTTCATTGTTAATTTCACTCTTTAATAAAAACCTTGTACTTTATCTTTGACCTTGTATATGAAGAAAGTTTATTAACTATATTTAAGAGCAGAACTTTAACCCTAGGAGCGGCCAGGCCAAATCGGTGCGTGTGCGCTAAGCGGCCAGTCAATTTCGGCCATTTTGCAGACGTTTTTAAAAAAATTAATAGTGTCCAAACTACTAATGATAACCTAGTCATATGCATATTCATTTTGTTCGGAAAAAGACGTAGATTATTTCTAAAATAAATTAAATGAAATCCCTGTTGGTATGTTTTTTACAAAATGTGAAAAACCCAATTTTTTTGAAAAATTTTGAAATATTTTTCAAAAGTAGAATGCTAGAACTTTTACACAGATTTTTATACAGAAAATCGAAGATGTACAAAATGTAGGCAATTTCTTTCCCTACTTGGTAATATGTTTAGTTTGTTAGAAATATTTTTTTACAACTGTTACAGGGGAAATTACGGAAAATGGAAAAAAATTTACAAACGTTCCCTGTACATTTGAAAGATAAAAATAAAGTAAATAATATATACATATTACTGTAAATGTGCTATATTACTAAACTGTACAATGTATTTATTAGAAATAATGCGTTTTTGTACCATAAAAAAATTTGTTCTTTGCTTTATATGTGTTTAAATTTTTTATTTTTATTTTCAAAAAACCTAATTTAGTTACACAAAGCTTCATATAATTTTTATACAACTTGATAATATGATCAACTGTACATATTTTTGTAGTATAGATCATTCTGAACAAGAAAATATACATAAGTATAAGGAAATAATAAAAAAAGTTGTTCTTAAGACATTTGAGTGAATGGATGCACGGGTCGAAATTAGAACAAAAATCTACCTCTCAGGCCGTATTCCAGCAAAATCTGCAGAGGTTACTTCAAACCCTCTCTGTTACTAAACTTACAAGATAACCCTATCATATGCTACTCATTTTGTTCACGAAAGAACATAGCATTTAAATAAAATTAAATTAAACTAATCGCTGCTAGTATATCATTAACAAAATGCAAACAATAAATTTTGTTAAAACTCAATCTAATGCAATAAACTGTATTTAATTTATTTCTCTACATATAAATGTGTTTGGTTTATTAGAAATATTTTTTTATCCTCAGTTATTGATAAAAATGGGCAAAATTGACAAACTTAGGTTGTATGTTTGACACAAAGAAATAAAATCAAAACATAGGTAAATATAAAAAGGACTTGTTATTTTACTAAACTTTACAATATATTCTTTGGTATTAATACACTTATGAACAAAAAATAACTGTTTTTCTTTTTACTTATCATGTGTAGGAAAACATAATTTGTTCTTGACAAAAACCCTAATTTAGTTATTAAAAGCTGATATAATTATCTTACAGTTTAATAATAAGATAACTGGTACATTTATTTGAAGTGCATATCTTCCTGAACAAGAATATATACATATTAAACAAGTAAAATATAAAAAATATTAGGGTTCCTTACAAATTTTTGGGATGAGACGCGTGAGGCTTCACACCGGCAATAGCTAGAATAGCCTAGCAATACAACTATTTCCGTCTTCTTCCACAGACCACCGGACGCACCATAGAGGAAGGAATCGCTACTAATATGTATAACTTTTTCATAGCAACAAAATTATAAGATTTATAACACGCTAAACTCATTATTAATTGTTTTAATAGACGATTTATAATTTGCCGTATTTCCGGCAAATTGGCCAAACTATGCACCGCACATTTTAGCTGATTTTAAAAATTATTTTTCCTATTTTCCGCAGTCATATGACAAATGTTTATCACTGGAAACGAAAGAAGAACTCGTGCTCTTTTCAATCATACCAACGGCTTTCTGATAGTCAAAATAATACAAAAAGTAAAATTTTTTTTTAAAACATATGTTTTTAGACGTTTTGCCGTTTTTGAGCCGGAAATGGTTCGCGCGATAAATTTCGTTCAAATTATAATACGAATTGCGTCGATCTCTTGATAGTACAAGGTTTGATTATATACGAAAATTAAAGTTTGGAATATCCTCTTTAAAATGGTATCAATATTATTACATTTATTGATCGTTTTCCATGTGTATTGAGTAGTTGAACAAAAATTGACCTATATTGCCGGAATTCGGCAATTGACGATTTTCGCAAAAATGAAATTGCCGGATATCCGGCAATGGCCGCTTCTAGGGTTAAATTAGTGTTCTCAGATGTTTCCACCCTCTCCCCCAAACAATGATTCACCCGCCCATAACCTTCTTTCACATTGACAATTCGTTCTAAACACTTGAGATTGTTGCCGTGTGTATAGAAAAATTAAATATATCAAATAATTGAGTTGAATTTGTGGAATCTGCCGTAATAATTGTATTTCACTATGATACAAAATTATCTTTCACCTTCTCTTCTCTGTTGAGGAAGGTACAAAAAAGGACCAACTTATTATGGGGTGAACTATGCCACCCTGTATACCTCCAGAAGCCTACTCCCTTTCAGAAAAGCCAAATTAACCCATTTATAGCCTAAATAATTTTCAACTCTTTTGCAAAAACTAACCTATTTATTTAATTAATAGCTAATTAATTATTGAGGCTTTAATTCTAAACCGCTCACCTTCATAAATGGCTTTGAAGCCCCTGTGCTCGGACGTACCGGAGGTGATGTACGTGATGAGCATGCGGCTGCCGGCCGACACGATCGGCTCATAGATCCGCCCGCTGCCACAGTACCGCCCTGCACGGCAAGCAACGGATTGGAAGCATCTCAATGTAAAAACAACCTTGCTCCCTACTTAATCTGGCCTTAGCAAGTAAGTTATCACTTAGGCAGTAATCCGTTACTACAGTTTTCCCGGCTAGAAATGATAAAAACCCTAGTTCATGTGGTTAGACTGATGGGCAAGGAAATGTGTGAGGACTTGCTTGTAGACAATTTGACCAAGTTGTCTGACATGAGTTTGTTTTGAGTCTTATGAGTGATATGTAAATTTATATGAGTGTGGTATTCTTGTTCAAGAACAAAAGTTACTAAATAAAGCTTTTACCAAAAGCTTTGTGGCAAAACTGATATGAGGGCAGAAATATAATAAACATTTGGGCAGACTTTCTTGGAAGTTCATGGATCAGTTGATGAGTAAGTCACGCCTTGAGCAACACTAATTTTGATATTTTAACTAAAGTGAACTTTTGTGTGTGTAAATACAGCTTTGAAATTTGAAAGAAACTGTGATTTGTTTCAGCAATGCAATAAGTTGGTAATTTTTAATGGTTCGAAACTAAACTCACCTGCCATTGGTTTTATTTTTTGTTTTTATTTAATGACCGTGTCTAAAGAATCAGCAAAAGCTACACAAGGCATTACACCCATGCTATACTCATACTTCATTCATATTCACCTTAAAATACACCCTGGTAGTGTCGGTGTCTTGGACAGTGATTAATAAAACCACTAAAACATTTCAATGCCAGGTCATGGATTGAAAAACACTTAAAAACATGAAAAGGATGACAAACCAGTCTGATCAGTATGTCATGTATTCAAGTAACCAACGTACCTCTAATAAAAGTTTTAAAATATAGTTGAAAATTGGATTCAGGACTACAGAGAAAACAATAAACAAAAGAAGGGATGTTTAATTACTTTGATGTTGAAAAATTCTGCTTTTTATACAGGCCAGCGAGGTAATCCATGTTATGTCCATAAGAGTAACATGCACCAGCTGTTTTTCCTATCAGGCTAGTGACGTATTGGGTATAAAAAATACATCGTTTTACCAGCTATTGAGATAGCCCTTGTCTATTACATTAGAACAGTTTTCCCCAGTCCTGATTGGATTGATGTAAAATTATCCTGTAAAACTTGAAATGTCCTTACCCAGCAAAGGTGACTTGTGCCAGTAGCCATCGCGAATCTCGATGTAGTCCGTGCGGCAGTTGTCGCTCTTGAGGATGTCTAGATCCGTGATGTTGAGCACGATCATCTCGCCATGGGTCGCCGTGATGCGCCACTCGCAGCGGTGGCCATGAGTCTCCTCCGACAGCCCGGTGTGCTGGAGGTCGTAGTCGGGGGAAGTGATCATCGCGGAGTTCTCCTGGTACGTCCGCCCACATCCTGCAGCAGCACCGTGGAATACGAATAAGAATCACTTTATTGCCATAAGTTTATATTTTTTATATGACTAGCAGCAAAGACAGGACAGAACATATTACACAGTCAACAAAGTTTCATAATTTAATAAACCTTAAAATAAAACTAAACAAAAACATCTCTACCTAGCCAGACTGAAAAAATTAAAATATAAATAAACCAAAACATAAAAAAATGCTTAAGCAAGATCAGGAAAAAAAACTTAAGTTGAAACAGAAAGAGCTTTCTGCCAATATACATGGGGGTTCTTTGAAAAAGTGTTCTGCGGTGTCTTGGATATTGAAAATTCTTTTGAAATCTGGTGTTGTACAGTACACTTCCGATTATCCTAACCCCTTTTATCCTAGACTCCGGGTTAACCAAGGCTGCTTTAAGCTAAACTTTCATTTTATAATTTTCAGTCAGAGCAGAATAATAATGTGCTTAACACATTCACTGCTAAGGGATATTCCCAGCCCAGTACACCTCCGCCGGCAGTAACGTGGGTCAGCAAAGATCCAGCCGCAAGAGCAGTAGTGCGGGTAGAATGGTGAATAGAGCAGGTTGTATAGTACAGGCTAACACAGTAAAGGCCCGCCTCCAATCTATGATGATGCTTGGCAATGAAGCCTATGATGATTTATGCATAGTAACATGGGTCCGTACTAACGCAACTGGGTGAGCATTGCAATTACTTTGGGTCAGTACTGACCCAAAGTAAATTTGTTAACTACTGTTTTGGTTAAAAGGAAAGTTAAAATATTGGTAATTTATAGGTTTGGTTAAATAACTAATTGAAATAAACATCAAAAGTATTATTTTGGTAGTCAGCAGAACGTAAATAACAGTTCAAATGACATTGGATGTTTTCGTCTACGTTTGGGGACTCCTGGTGTACCTCTGGCATTTTGGTGCAGTCATAGATCTGTACAATTAATTATTACAGTAAAATCTGTTCAGTCATGATACTCATATTGAAACTATTGTATTAGTGTGTCCCTTAAGTTATTAGTGCTTTCAAAGGAGCGGGTATCTAAATAAATCTGAAACATTAGCGCCTCAAGTGGTTGTAATAAAATCAACAAGATCCTGATTGGATCCAAGAACAGTATCATGATTGGCTATTGAGTCAACTCTGACGCCGATCGCAACGCATGCTAGTGAATTGTCACTAGCGCTCCAAGCTACTGGAGTGTTAGGTTGTTCAGCCTTTCTAATATGAATCATGTGAACCCATTTCCTTACATGCTTGGTATAAATGTCGAGTGAACGTTAAAGAAACCAGGTTTTTTGTATGGGTGATGACTGAATGGGGCACACCGGTGGTGAAAATAAATAATATCGTGTATGCTGTAGTAGAGTTATCGTTGGCATTAATGGAATTAAATCCAATTTTCTAACACATTTCCTTTTTAGAATGACAAACGATAGTTAACAATAATTGTAAAGTCAAAGAGCTCACAAATAGAGAAATACACAAAAAATATAATAAAGGAAATTCCTTAAAAAAATACTTTCAGAACGAATATAGCTTAAAGTATTTTCCACCGGAGAATTGGTTTAAGATGGCTACTGTACTCTTTTCAATGCCCAGTAATGAAAATTGCCTTGGAAGGATTTTGTTAATTAAGAGTTTTGCTCAGTTGCTACTCAGTTGCTAAATATGAGTTTTACGACTGTCATTGTCATTACAAAGTGCAGATGTGCATCAAGTGCAATCAGCCTCTTCTAAGAAAACTATTTTATTATTTTTAAAGAATCTGTCCCTATCATTATTTTCTTTGTCTAGTGGAGATGGGTGCACTAGTTATGTCAATCTTGTTTAGGTCGTTGGCCTTAATTAACAAATGTCCATGTCTCTATGGCGGTGGTGGTGTGTTGAAACATGAGTCGGAATTGCTTAATTCGACTCTCTGGTCGCCTGATGGCCTTATCTTTTCAGTTCAATAACATAGATAAACTCAAGGTACAAAACTCAACTTTTGTTATTGAGATTTACAGTGCACTTTTAAAATGGTCCATATGTTGCTTTTACATGATTTAAATTCACATTTGTAAGTTAAATAAACAATCTTAACCAGAACCAATAAAAAAATTATAAAAAACAAGGAACAGCAGAATTTGAAATTGTTGTTGTATAATTTTTTGAATAGATATAAAAAACGAGGATATAAAATTTACTTATATGCTTCCACCCTTATATGTTGCAGTGTTGTAAAGTGATAGATATTAAAATTAATTTAAAGTGAGTTAACAAGCATTCTGATTGACATTCAAATATTATTTTCAATGGCCCCAAGTATTAATGAACAGGCAAGGTTATTGGGTTATCATCGAATGAACCTATTTATCAATTGACAATGATCCACATTGCTATTTCTTTGACGTTTTATAATTTTTCTCAGTGCTAACTTATTCCCACATACTGATAAAATTATTTCTGAGTGACGTAATTATTTTTTCTCTCTTAAAAATGTCAGTCTGACAATTTAAAATAAAATGCAAATCATACATATTACCTACAGTAAGTGAAAAATTTATAAACAGATATTCTTTAACATCATTTCTTAATCATTCTAATTCTGCAACTACAACAGTTAAATTTAAACTGCATGAAATTGCAAAGATCAGGTATATAAATTCTGAAAACATGCTGTATACGACTAAATTAAACATGTTATCTTTTCTTAATTAATGAACCATTTACAAATCATGATCAAATACAGCCACAATCGGCAATTTTATCGAACCAATTTTTTTACAATAAATAAAATGTGGGAGGTAATTAGTAGACCCCGTAGCTATGATGAACCAGCCTTGAAATTCATTAACCTTTCATTATCTCGTGACCTATTTGCTTCTTTAGATAAGTGGTCACAAACAACTGATTAATCTTGAACCAGATAAATAGTTATTCTAATACCATACTGGTGAGCTAGGGTTGTAAGAGGTTCACTGTGTTAATTTTGAACATTGTCTTTTTTAATCTTATCATTCACAATTTAGAGATCAATCAGAAACTCAGTTTTACGCTACAATGACAAGGAGTGCTTAGTTATCAATCAAACTGCAGTGCCTTGTGAAATTATTATTATTATTATTATTATTATTATTATTATTAAATGGTAAAAAAGATAAACCAACAGCATTAAAAATAGTTAACTTAAATTTTTATTAGAAGGGATATCTACTGTTATTTGGATTTCTGATTGCACTGTATGTAAGGGTGGGGTGTGATTATTTTTAAATGCTGTTATAAGACTATTGAAAGAGTTTTATTTCTGTTTCAACAACATACTCTAGGAAGTTTATCAAATATATAGGAATATTTGTGTATTAATTGAAGCGGATTTTAGGAAAAATATAATTGTAATTTACAACCTTGTTGGAGTTTGTTCCGAACCACTGCAGTGTAGGTGATTCTAAACTACAGAATGCCACTTTGATTAAACATTTTAGACTTGCATTTGACAAGTAATAGCAGGGAAGACGCATTCACTTTCTTGGACCTTAGTTTTTAATTATAGTAATATCTTAAGCAAAGATTTTTGTAAAAATGAAGAATTTGTTGAAAGGTGATCAAATGAGGACCTACGATAGCACTTGTACAGCAGGTTGGTCTGGGCAATGTCCCCCTCACTCAGCCTTATCCTCTGGCCGATCTCCGGTCTTCGCTTGTAGCCTCCGCGCGAGTAGTCGATGGGCTGGATGGTGTCCAGGTAGGTTCCCTGCCACAAAAAAACTGCTCTTAGCACAGGCTTACACAATTTTACTTTTGTAATTAAATCAATAACATGGGGCACATGAAAACCAAATTGTAATTTTGTTGCAATATTCTCAACATTTTCTTTGTTGTTGGACATGTTGGGATGGGTAAGTTGTTAATTGGGATGAACATTTTAAATGAGGATCATTAAGAAGGAGGATGAGATGAGGAGATTAAGGAGATGGAGATTTATCTACCTATTTCAATAAATAACAACTACAGGTATAAACAACCCAAAATAGTCTTTTTGGCATACATACATAAATAAATGACAAGCAAACAATCTAAGATTACATACATTAACTTGTATTTGTATTGCCAGCTAACAATGTGAAGATCCATAACAAACAAAAATTATTATTAAAAGATGACAGTATATTCTTAGGAGTATCACAATTCCTACAATGAGAAGGATGCTTGATGAAATCACATGTCTGACCCCAGTGCGTGTGTGCGGGTGCGTGCGAGCCACACGTGTGACAGGGGCAGAGCTATATCCGGCTTAGATGACAGAGGGGGACTAAATCCGGCAGTGGCTGCACAGCGAGCGTAGTACAGTAGTATCCACACTGCACTGTGACCCACTGACCCCCACCTGACCTGCGACCTCCGCCTCCGCACCCCCGCCTCACGGGGCAACGCGGTAAAGGGAGATTTCGGTCCCCCGGCATTGATTTTGAAAATTTGGCAAAACTGTATTATTGTTGGATGGATTTAATTGGAATGGATGAATAAATGTCGATAACCAGTTTATTACTTGCTAAGGATATGTAAAGTAGTTGTTAGTTGATAATGATTTGATAAGTACTAAATAATACAAAAACTAGAAAAAGTAAGATTGATTTTTAACTTATAACCTAACAGAGAATATAGTATAGTTTAATATAATAGGCTAGAATGTGTTTCATCCTAAAATTGTGAGAACACTAAAGAAGTAGTTTTAAATTCTCACTCTAGAGATTCCCCTTTTTTTGTTTATTGATTTTTAACATTTCCTTAATTTAGCGGTTTTGAACATGTCATATGCATTCATTATTCTGATACAGATGACCGACATCAATAATTCAAACAGCCAACTTTTAATACAAAATAATAATTTAATCGATGATTAAAAATTGAGAAAATAACATTAACTAGGAGAATACTTGTGGTTCCATACAATATTAATCCAATAAATTAATAACATTAAGTATATTTGATTCATTTACACTTTTAAGAGGTGGAATATATAGATATTGTATGCTTGAAAGGAGTCCAAAAGTAAAAAAAATTCTTAAGGTTGTTCATGAAAATTGAAATAAGACTTTTATATGGTACGGTAATGACTAAAATACTGAATACACTACAAAATCCCATTAAAAAATTTGTTATTTAAGCATAAGTTAATAATCATTCCCATCAATACAGTTTTTAGTAGTTTAACATTAACATTAGTTTAACATTAAATTATTAGGTATATTTTCAATACGGAAGAAAATAAAAATATTTGTTTGAAGCTGGAAATTGTGCTTTGCTTGAGGGAATAAATTTGCATGTCGGTTAGTAAATTATTTAATAGACGGTCCTCAATGGACTAATTCTCAAACACACTAGGATGCTCCACACACACTAGGTTCTAATGAGTGATGAGACTTTTGATTTGTCTTGGGATCTCTGACCAAACAACATTAGTGCAACATGTCCCCACAGAAGCACATACCCAGCCCAAAACCAGCTCAACATGATGCATAGTTTATGGCACTGCTAATTATACCAATTAATTATGTCTCCAATGTTGCTGTAGTTGAATGCTGCTTTGACCAGGGCACAACATTTGCATCCACTTGGCGTATAAACCATGATTGAGTTAATGATTAATTAAAATGTTAAATATCCTTAATAAAGTTAAGTTTAGTTTTCTATTTAAAAAAATTTATATACTAGGGAAACAATAAGGTACAGCTGGCTATAGCATTTTTTTTTATTTTCTGCAGACAAAATTAAAATTTAACGTTAAATGTAAAATGAAAATGCTATTAAGTATTCTTCATCTATTATGTATTTGCGAAATGCCACTCACTCACTGACTGACATATAACTATTATCTAAAATTATTAAATTTGGCATAAAGGGTCCCTATGTGGTGTAGATATGCATTAAGATGAGATTTTACGAAATTCAAAATTTAAGGGGTTTAGGGAGGTGGGGAAGCTATTTACAGTAAATTGTTTAATGTAAGCCTTTATATTTTGGTCTGTATAAGCTGAACCAATGCTTGGATCTTAAATCTGATGAAATCGTTAGCGTGGAATTGAATTATCTATAACTCCGTATTTAACGTTCTTTTCTATCCCAAACAGCTTTAGAGTAATATCGGTTCAAAGTTTAAACTGTGAAAATTTACTTTTTCTTATAGTTTGCGCCTCAAAACAAGGCAGTTTCCAGGGGAACATGACTACCAAACATTTTATTTAATTCAAAAAGTAATTTATTGTACATAATAAAAATACATAAAGCAATGAGAATAAGCGAATAAAACATATTCTACCAGTGCTTCTAATACGGACTTTATTACATTTTTGGAGTTATTGCTCATACTATTACTTCTGAAATACGTACAATACAATAACCTCACAAAAACATTGAAATTTTCCAATTCTAAAACTTTTTTTAGACGAGTCGTTACCACTAGCCAAACTGTGGTTGAGTGATAGCTTTTGTTAAAAGTTAATGCCGGAGGAAATTACACCTAATCTGTGTACCCAGCCAATCCCCAACAGATTTTATGAGCAAGAAAGAAATTAAATCATTACAGCTGATCAGATAATTATTAATTAATTCTATAAACAGTTATTCTCATTTAAAGTACTGCGGGAAGTTCTCATTTAGGGTATTGAGAGAAGATTGGTAAACAAAAACTATATTGTATTACAGACTTGCGACGAGGGAGAGTAGCGAACGACCTAAACCTGACGGCGAAGGAGCTCACCTGAAGGGAAAAAAATTCCTCAGGTTGGCATTGCAAAGCATACCGGGGTACAGTTAGTTCTGTAAACAAATTTGCCTTCAGACAAAAAGACAACAAGACCTAAAGGAATGTTTGGTGTGAAATCTGTCTTATGTTTCATAAACTTATGTTGATTTTTTACTTAAAAAAAATGAATTTTTTGTGAATTGTCTGCCAATATTCACATTGAAAAATACTATAATAACAAACTTAGAGAGAGTTCCTTACCTTGGAGAAAGTGTTTCTGGCATAATGCATGATGGAGTCATAGTCATAAGGGAGCCCAAGGGAGTTCACCTCATCGTCTGTCAGTTTGTTGAAATTGTACTCCTGCCCTAAAATTGAACATCAACTTGTAAAATCTTGTTTAATTTGTCACAACATTAAAAAAACATTAACATAAAAAATTACATGTAAATTTATTATTTAATTAAAATTTTATAGTAAATTTTTAACAAGGAAAATACCACTATTTGTATTTGTCTGTTGGGTTTAAATTATGGTTAGTATTTTAACATATTCCAAAGCTTTGTTGGCACAAAAAAGTAAATAGCACAAAGTTGGTGTTGACCAAGGTGCAACTAAGTGCACCTCTTAACCCTCTTGGTGCTTAAAAAAATTGCTGAAACTGCTATGAAATTACGCGTGTAATTCCTGAAAATTGTTAGGGTATTCAAGCGGTCTTAGGAGACATTTGTCCACCCAAAACTGCTAGACGACTATTTGATGAGAGAGTCAACCGATATTCCTGTGTATGTACGCGGTGGCAAATTGATTTATCGTTCCTTAGTTGTTTCCGGATGAAAGGCAAGGAATGATATATTTTTCCATAGCAGTTTGCGGGAAAAATACATTGAAATATAAATCGTTCTGTAGCTCCAAAAAAAGTTAAAGAATCGGCCAATCCCGTAAACTTTAGAGCAGATCCAAGTACAGTTGGTTGCACGAGAGTGAGACAGCGCGCCAGGATTTGTGCTACATATATGGGAAGTTTGGCTCTATCTCGAGCAACACAGTAAAATCATTACTAAGGTCTTCATTTCAAATTCAGGCTGTTAAACTGCCCATGTCACAAATCCTGGTGGTTTGTCTCACGTCTTGTGCAACCTACTGTAGACCTATAGCTCCTGAAATAAACGCACTACTGACATTGGATGCACAATACTAACATAAAAATATGACAATTACTACGTACTGACAGTGGGGTCTCTCAAAAATGATTTTTTAATCATTTTTATTCATTTGCGATTATTGATTAATTATTTGATTACTTCATTATTGAATTTAACCATTTGCGTATCTTTTCTGTATTTTTGTTCTTTTTTTCTAATTGGTTTAATTAGTAGGCCTATTAAAATTTTTCTTTTATTTGGTATTTAGTCAGTTTATTTTTAGGGTGTTGTTTAACAAATAGACTAAGTAGCTTTTAAAAAATTTTAGTTTACAGAAAGTTCCAAAAAAATTAAGAACTCGTCCCACGCACAGGCCCATTCGCAGATCCATGTGGGACTATTTATAAGTTTAAATGTAAATTAGTGGAATATTTTTTTAAATAAATTGATTTGATTGAATGATTGATTGAGATCCCACTTGTGTGTGTCCCAATGTACGTTACCGGCCATGATGTTGTCCCGGACGATCTGCACGTGGTTGTCCCGGTCAGGCCGCGTGTGCTCGTGCCAGAAGCCCACCACGTGCCCCAGCTCGTGCACCACGATGCCGAACTTGTCGCAGTTCTTGCCGATGGAGATCGCCTGTGGTCCGTTGCCTCGCTTGCCCACGAACGAGCAGCATCTGTAGTAAGTGGTTGATTTTCAGGAATAATAATAGCAATGACTAAATAGGCAAATAATAGGTAAAAAAATAAATATAAATAATAAAACTCTAATTGTTATAGTTATAACAGTTGTGTTAATAGATTAAAATATAAAAGCCATAGTAATAAGGATTAAACACCAAAATATAATAGTAATTTAATAATAAAATAATTCAGGGCATAAAAGCTTCAAAGAACTGCTAAAAAGGCTTAAAATTCTAACATTTTAGCTGTAGTTGACTCAAATGTCAAAAGGGATTTTTCAATCCCTTCCAACCAACTTTCTCAATAGTCAAAGATTTTCTCTAAAACTTTGATTTATTAGAGGTCATTATTAATTGTAAATGGCCACTAATGTGTTTTTAGCTTTGCTCTATTGGTGATTATGTTGTATACATCTATAACCCCAATACTATTGCCTTAATTTTCTATTATCTGCGGACTCACCCGCACGGCCTCTCGGTGAACACTATGTAGTTGGGGTGCTCGGGCGCGTTCCTCTCCACGAACTTGACGCAGGTGAAGTTCTCCCAGTGGCGCATCGCTTGTTTAAACAGCGCCTTGTGGGCGCCGCTGAAGTTGCCGTCGATCTCGTACGGGATGACGCCGTAGTCCCAGACGCGCTCCTTGCGCGCGGTGGCGGCGCGGGCCACGCGGCGTCGCGGCGACTCCTGCGGGGCCAACGTCGTCGGCGGCGGCGGTGACGCCTCGCCCCCGGACCGCCGCTCCGCCGGCCGCTGCCGTCCTCCGCTACAACAACAAACAGTCGTTAGTTAACATTTTCACAATCAAGTTTATTCTTTACTAGAGTCATTGTTGGTGATGTTATGTTAAGCCCACTCATCGACTTTCCGCCTTGCATTTCGCATCTCGTTGGCGCAAAGTAAAATAGTAACAATAATAAATTCATATTATTACTATTTACATTGATGAAATGATTTATTATTATAACTTTTTTGACGTCAAGTGTCATAGAACTCACGGCGAAAAGTCGATGCGAGTGAACAAACGGGGTTAAATTTCGTGAATTCTCATTACTATTATGAGTTACAACTTTTAGTGATCAGAGTTCCATCAGCGATGAAATATGACAGCAATAATGTTAAAAATAATATCAATTAAACTTACAACCAAATACTTTAATTTATATTATAGGGCCTACATGGACTCGAAGATAATTGATTTTTTAATGAAGACAACAGCAAACAATAAAATTTCCATACACTAGGATAACTTATCTTAGATTAGTAAGATGATGAAGTAGATAGTTAAGTCAAGTATGCAAATAAAACAGACGGTATTTGGTTATTTTGTTATGTAGCCTGGCGGTTATCGACGTCGCTTTCGTCACAATGTCGAATCTTATTTTGTCCATGTCCACTACATATGGATTTGGTCCGCTTGCCCTAAACCAATAACGGAAAAGGAAATGTCTACGGTGTTAAATAAAAAACAAGATCAGGAAAAGTTGTTGTTAATAATTCGATACACAGTCCTTTTTTTTAGAGGTAGCGTACATGAGTTTATGTTCAATGCTTTAATCAAAATATAGGCCTACCGATAAAATTATTTTTTATCGCTGTATGTTTATTTATATTTAATTAAGAGTAAGTAACACGTACGAAGCTGCGGAAACAACAATTCTAGATGTGGGTAGAAAGAAAATTTTTTATTGAACAATTTATTTTACCTATTTTTAAAGTGGAGTACTAGTCCATACTTATATACTCTATAAATGCTGAAGTCATTAAAACACTCTCCATAAATTCTTCACTGCCCTGTCGGGAACAATGCGGTTTAATTCCCAGTAAACCCGGGCCAGCGTTCACTCCCCCTCGCCACCACCTCTGTAGCTGTGGACACAACACCTGCAGTTACAGTTACAGTATCACGACAGACGGACGCCGCCGCCGCGTTTCATCCACCAAAGCCGATTACAACCTGCCTAATTCCTTTTGTTCGTGTAAAGCCTCAAACAAACAAAAAATATTTATTATTTTAGCTAATTTAAAAACGTGTCACTTTCATTGTTTGGGATTGTTAGTCTCTCTTAATTAACAAATTAAAAATAAAAGAAAACCTCAAATTAAGGCAAATTTATGGTTATAGTATTCAAAAAAGTATTACAATTAACAAATTAAAAACAAAAGAAAACCTCAAATTAAGGTAAATTTATGGTTATAGTATTTTATTCGTAAGTACCATTTGAGTCTATTTCAAATATAAAAGTGGGTTGAAGACGAAACTGCAAGATTAAGTTGAAACAAACGAAAGGGTGCAAGTCGAATTATGAATACTATGTGAAAGTAAACTGGGTTTAAAACGAGTAAATTGAGTTGAAATGTAAAAAAATTCTATAAAGAACAAAAATAATTAATTTCGTTAAAAGAACATAAATTTTAAAATTTATTCATTTGAATTACTAAAATACAGAGGCATTTAATTCTTGTAAATACCCTACTGAGTGTCCCAAAATTATCAATCCAAACTTCACCACTCGCTAGCCTAATCCTTAGGTTGAAACAAATTATGAAATTAATTATGTATTTATCATGTAATATAAGTCATGTAAGTGTACAATCACACAGATAGCGACGCGACACTACGCGATTGAATCAGATCCATGTAATCAGTTAGCGGTGGATTACATGGATTTGATTTACATGGATTTGATTTACATGGATCGCGCCGCTCTCTGTGTGTTCGTGCACTAATACAAGTCCCACCTTGCTTTTTTTGCTACCTGTCTGCCTGTGGGTGTTGTTCAATAAATATTCACTAACTAACTCCATTTTTGGTAACGATGTAAATTTTAAAACGCATATGGTTTTGGCCTACTAGTCAGTTACACTTGAACCTCCCACATCCGACCATGACGGGACTGATCGGATTGGCCCCAAAGTCAAATATCGGGAGGAGCAAATAAAATGCATTTCCTAGGTAGAAAACAGCTATATAATATTGCATAATACAACTTTATTTTTTTCTATAACATATTAATTGAAACATCAAAATATGTATAATAAATTATACATATGTGTACAAGAAATAGTAGTGCGTACAATATAAGTCTTTCACGTTTCGACAGGCTCAGCAACGACGGAAGCTTGGAATTCAATAAACGTTCGGACACGAGGTCGGATACCGGAGGAGTCGGTTATCGGGAGGTCGGATAAGGAGGTTCTACTAATTAAGTTAATAGTAGCTACTCGTTAATTTTTTAAACAAATTTTCGGGAAATTTTGATATACTTTGGACTGCTTTTTGAGTTCATCTTTAGTCAAACCTAATTTACATGGGCTGATTCAAATCATAAAATCACTTTTACTTAAAATATTAGATTATACGAGATAAAATTATACGAGATAAATTATGTGAGATAATTACAATTACAAAACGGAGTGTTATCACTACCGGTTTAAACGTGGCAGCTATTTAATTAAAATGTAGCATTTTAAAGAATGCCATTAACTTAAAAAAGTCCATATTAGAGCATGTTTGACTTGTAACCGCTCGTACGAAAAATAATTAAACATTTGTGCAGCTTTTAAAGCTAAAAATAACAGCTTTTGACAACAGATGCTGCATATTGCGAAGTGGAATGGCTGGACAGTTGGAACATCCGGTATTTTCATTAAACTCGGACAGCAACAATACAATACTGTGGTGCGAGAGAGAGCGAGAGAGGGGGCTGTAAACAAATTAATAAATACTCGACACCTGCCGGCCCGAACCGCCACATACATTCATACCTGCTGGTGGGACGGGGTTAAACCGTTGTTTGGCAATTTGTAAATGATTTAATAACTTTGATTGGCTAGGCTTGCCTTCAAGTCTTAGTTACACCCTTTGATAACTTATGGCCACCATAAACTGTTAAAGAGTATGAAATTCCTAAAAGGGGGCCATCCATAAATTACGTCATCTAAAAATAGGGGGGGGGGGTCGGATTTTTATATGACGTCATTTTAAAAATAACATTTTATATCACATTTTGACAGTAAAACAATGATAAATTGGTACACAATTCAACAAATAATTATCAAATAAAATACATTAGACTATTTTTAGGCACTGTTTTATAGTTTATTTTAGTTTGTTTTTTCATTGAGAAAGTCATTTTGGCTTAATTTCTGAAGGTAAATTCAGATTTGATTTGTCAATGTATTTAGTTTATCAGGTAACGTTCATCGTCAGACCAAGTTAAAAAGAAAAAAACATTATTTTTACATAAAATGGAGGTTTGTTAAAAATGACGTCATGTGTCTGAGAAGGGGGTCAGACAAATTATGATGGTAGGATGATTTTAGGGGGGAGGGGGGTCAAAAATGGCCAAAAAGCGGTGACGTACGGTAATTTATGGACGGCCCCAAACTTACTAATTATTTTTACTTTTATTTATGTGTTTTCCAAAGACTTTTTGGCGTTGGGCTGTCTTAGTGTTAAAAGACGATTTGAAAAATTGAACATAGTTTAAAAAGAACTTTTTATTGTACCTTGCACGCGCTGAGAAAATTATGACGTATCTTCAAATTACTATCAACAGTTGTAAAATCTTAAAGTGCATTTTTAAGATTTTTCAGAACAAACCATATAATTTCATTATAATTACTTCAAACAATTTTTTTCAATTTCATTTCAAAATCAAATGAGTTCTGCTAGCTTACTGGCATCCGTACAATGGCTCAACCTACGCTGGCGTCCAACGAATAACATATGGAGTACCTACTGTATTCCTTATTCATTCACAATAACCAGCCTTCGCACAGTCAATATGCTCACTTAGGATTGTTTCTTAAGTTGTCCCATTTTATTATGTTTAGTTGAAAATTAGCCTAAAACAATTTATGCAATATTTATGTTAAACCTGAAATTCCTGCAAAAAAAACAAATAAATCACGTATCGCACTAAAAGATACTTATTTATTGAAATATGTAATACTTATCATTAAGTTATATTGATTTGATGTTTTCTCAAAAATTGATAAATGGTTTTCAATACAGTATAAATAAATTGTGGATATTGTATTGTGGTGTTTGCTAAATGCAATTTTAACTGGTCACCACCGTATGATGTTTGAAATGGGAGAATCAGGATGGTACAGCTTTCCCAATATTACTCAAGTATTTCAATCACTCTTATTTGAACATGTTTCACTCCTACTATTTTTTGTAACTTTAAAAGGATTTAAAACTAAAAAAAAACGGATTCACCTGACACGAAGGATAGAAATTGGTTTAAAGATGTAAGGCCTATTGCCGCTTTGTTTAATGCAAATTAATGTCTATACCACAGTACAATGAAATGCTTCTCAGGTTAAAATGTAAAACTAGTAATTAGATGTGTACAAGAATCAAAGAAAATAAATCAAAAGCCATTTGTGTTGTCAGTGCATTTTTTAATTAAGTAGTTTTACAATGAAACATTTTTAACTTGTCCGCCATTAAAAAAACGGAGGTGGACATTAAGAAAATTGAATGTCCTCTCCAAAATATAAGAATGGCTATAAATAATTTAAAATTATATAAACATTTTGTTAGGCCTACTAATATTAATCGATTGCTTAAAAAAAACGGGCATTTCACTAACATCGTTGTTCACAATTTGTGGCTGTAATAAAGTAAACGCGGCCGACACACCGTGTTGGTGTTGGTGGTGATAGTTGGTGGAGGGATGGGGGATGGAGGAGGGGGAGGTGTATTTTCCATCATCGCCCGATGCTCGGGGCGGTCGGTTATTGGACGGTGCTTGAGACCCAAGATCCAATACGCCTGGAGTGAGCACACGGAACACCGAACACCTCGTCTGACACGGAACAAAACACAACACAACTGCAGTCTGCAGCTCCACACCTGCCACCTGATATCACGATACCGTTTAAAAGAGGGAAATCTTTCCATGAAATCTATAGTGTAAAATATACCCTTCTAGAATAAAAGATGATGAAGAATTCTTAGCTTCAACTAATTGTTTAGGGTCAGATTTTTAGCTACCGTATTCGCTTTGTAAAAATTATCTGCAGCTAATTAGTGTTATAAACATTTTGTTTAATTATTTCTTTAGAAGAATGAATTCATTATTGAAGTTTATAACAGACTAAAACTATGAAGCTATAGGCCTATGATAGGATTTGTTTTAAAACAGTGATTCACAAACGTTTCTCTAATTATATTTTTAACTTTCACAGACTGCCTCGCCCAGGAAGCGTTGGGGCTCCTCCTCATCTACAGTACATTAAATTCATCTACATTTAAATTAATGGATTGATTAATCTATTTGATTCCATAAAGAACATCCTCATAATTAGATTAATTCGTATACATGAGGTCGAAATTAATTGTGGTTCGGATCCCACGTTAAACTGTAGGTCCCTAGATACCATTGGCTGTTGGGCTATATAATTAACACCGACCATGTGAGGTTCCTGTCTCAAAATAGTGATATAGTGATATATAGTGATTCATGAATTGCGATTTGGGTAAATGCTTAGATCTAAAAAAATTGGTAAAAAGTATCAGCCATTTAATAAGATTAAAGAATATTTTCCCAAATGAAGAAATTGTAAGTTTGAAAAATACCATAACTTTACGTTAGACATTGTGGCATGTATTCTACTCACCCCTGCTTCTGTTTTTTCCTTCGCCGGTTCCGTCTCCTGCGGTTCTCCTTGTTCTTGTTCCTCTGCCTGTGTGGCCTCCGCCCCTTCTTGCCCTTGTCCTCGCCCGCGTGTTTCGTCGCCGCGGTGCTCGTCGCCACCGGAGCCACTGTCACCTCCAGCGCCTTGCCCTGAACTCTCCACCTGGGCCCCTCCGTCGTCGCATCCGCCCTCTCCTCGGTCACGTTCCTCGGCCGGGGCCTCGCCCTGTTCACCGCCCTCTCCTGACCTACCCGGAACACCCCCGTGGTGCCGTTCCCCGACAGCTTCTTCATCTGGATCCCCGGTAGCCCTTCCTCCTCAACCTGGAGTCCCTCGTGCAGCACCTCCTTCTTGTACTTCTCCACCTCCTCCTGGTAGCTCTTGTTCGCGCGCTGGAGGCTCCATTCCGTCTCGTAGCGGACATTCGGCAAAGCGATGTCCCCGAGGAACCCTCCTGTAACAACACAAACAGTAAAGTATGTGCACATTCTCCCTACTACACTTTCCCACTGATTCCTTAAAATTGCTTTCCTTAGCGCAGATTCTATTTTTTACGTTTCTACGAAATTTCCATGAAAGCTCTAAAGTCACGAAAGAATGTTTATAAACTAGGTACCGGATACCGGATACTCGTTTAATTGACAATTGTTTTTGAAATAGTACTGATTATCATATTACAATAATACACATTGAGTTGCTTGTCTTCTACTAATTTGGTTGAGTTCCTAGTCTAGAAAAGGATTCTTTTTTTATTCCCAGACACATCAACAGAATCACACTTTATTCGTTCCATCCACACCAAGAATAATCGTATATTCCTTTTCTAATAAATAAAATAGCCAGCAATATAGTTTTGATTACAATTCGTATTGCTTCCTCGATTTGTAGAATCATACACAACAATTAATAGTTAATTTTTCTCAATTTAGCTTTATTATAATTTGTCAATATGTTACATTTTCTTACACTTTACTGACTTTACTTATTCAAACAAGAGCACATGAGCTCAAAAGCTATGTATATCAGTTGAAGTAATCTTAAATGTTATTTTTATCTCAATTTGGATTTGATGAATAGGATAAAAACAACCTACATTAAAATTGACGTTTCAAACTTCGCTTAACACTGCGTTAACGAGAGTAACATTGAATCACGGCGGAAGGAGCTCGGCAGATGAATAAGAGGAGACAGTCTATTAAACTGATTCAGTTGTTAGTCCACCAACCGTTTGGCCGCATCACGCCGCCCACCGCCACCGCAACCGCCACCGCCGCTATTCGGCGTGCTCTCCCCTCAAACATACCAACATCTTGACGCGATGATTCGATAAGGGCTACCCGATGAGTGCAAACTTTTGCAACTCTACCATACAATGTTTCAGGTGAGAAACCTTTGTGTGATGATTAAACAAATTGACTCCAAACAGAGTGGAATTCCAAAACGGCTCATCATCATGGGGACACCGTCGGTGGGGAGGGGGGGGGGGGGGGGCAGAGTCGCTGCATCGGAGAAGCCTCACAACGATATCATTTATTGATCAGATCGGTACTTAGTGTATTACAGGCATATCACTTTTCCTCCTATGTCCTCATCATTAGCGGAACGTGCCGGGTGATCGATAGTGTAATTGATAAACCTCACAGAAATGCAACGTAACGAACAGTTACCCCATTTTTAGTAAATAATAAAATCAGGTAGTTTAAGAAGTTTTTAAACTCAGAGTATAGAGATGGTTTAGTGACACATAATATATATGAAAGCTTGTTATTGGCTTCCATTTTTGTAAAAAAAAATAAGAATTTATGTGCTGCAATCTGCGGTGTACATGACAAATTGTTTAATCCAGATGATAAAAAAGCAAGTAATAAAATATCAAAATAAAAATTCCTTTAAAATTAACATTAGAATTTCTTTTACTTAAAGGCCTTGTTGACGAATAATGGTTGGGAGTGAACCACACAACAGAAATAAAAATGGTCATATAATTTACTGAAGCCGTTTCATGTGAAAAGTGGACGGATAAATATAGGTATTTTAGCAAACTTTTCTTCTTTGACGGACCATGGAGCAAAGACCTAAAGGCACTTAGGCAATTTGATAAGATCCTTCACATTACTCTAGTCTATGACAGAAAAATTTAGGTTTATCAAGTAAAACATTTCAATTAAGAAAAACTTACAAAGTAGGGCCTTGAACATAACAAACAGAGGACAAAAATACAAACGCAGATTTTGATGACAGCGATTTTGGATTCTGCGATGCAGTAAAAATAACAAACAATTTCCAGATTCTAAGCAATGTACAGTGTAATGTGTTAATGTTATTAATATATTAACAATGTTAATATTATTAACAAAATTAATGTTACTAAAATTTACATGTTTTGTTATTTAAAATATACAATGTAAGTAATGGTACAATGTAGGGCCTGTATTGTACAATGTTATTTAAAATGTTCCATTTTTGCAGATTCAATACACTGTACAAAATTTTAACTAATAAATGTTATATTGAGTGACACAGAAGATTTAAAACTGCCCACGTATTACGACAACTGGGGCGGTGGCGACGTCCTGTAATCCAGCTACTTGGAGGTCACGAATTGTGGATACAGTAGTTATAAGCGATGGCTTGTGGATGCGATATTCCCTAGTGGCGATTAACGTCCGCACTAGTGAATACTAGTTCATCCATAAAGACTATCCTCATAGTTAAACCAATTAATATATATGAGGTTGAAATTGTGGTTCGGATCCCACGGTAAACTGTAGGTCCCTAGATACCATTGGCTTTTGGGCTATTAATTAACAGTCCTGCATAAGGAGAATGTCGGCCTTAGTCAGTAACAAGACTACAAGATCGCGTCACAATCATCCTACACTCATATCTCATTCATATTCAGGTTAAAATACCCACTATGAGAGGTCCCTGTCTCAAAATAGTGATATAGTGATATTTAGTGATTTAAATATCTTGCTTTTACAGTAAACCAACAATTGCGTTAAATGTATATTGAGTTTTAAAGCTCCGAATACTTATAGCGCCTTTATTTTCAGTCCGATTCTCATCAGTTTATGACGGAAACAACTTCAGTCCAAGCTCTATCCAACGACACCAAAAACTTGAAAATCTGTTGAAAATTGTATAGGAAGAGTTATCTACACAAAAAACTCTTAGCGTATTAAATAAGTCTAGATATTTCCATTGTCGTTTTGAAACGAATACGTGTAGACATTGCTACATGCTACATTATAGTTTTGAGACATACTTTGTACGTCCAAAGGAGTGGGGTGAGACTTTTGAGATATCGCCGAGAAGTTCTGTGGATGAATTGACTTGGAATGGATTTGGAGAATTGACTGTCAAGAAGAAGAATTTTTCATATTGGCTGGCTGGGTTTTATACGTTCTCAATAATTACCTACGACATTGTTAAGTGGTTTTGCTTTAAACGCTTATCTATACAGTACTTAATTTCACACGCTAAGGGGTTTTTTTTTTATTGGAACTCCTCCTACAATTACATTCTCAATAGACTTTCAAGTTTTTTTCTGTCGTTGAATAGGTATTTCTTTGTGGTTGTTTGCACCAAAAATTGATGAGAATCGGATATAAAATAATGCCGCTACTGCTACTAATAATTTAAATTAGACATTTTCACATGAGAATAACCTTAGGATTTAATTAATTGCGCCTTTTTTAAACATCTGTTAGTGTACAGCTGTAAATAGGTGTATGTAGTAGTTTTGGGTGATAACTGTGGTCGTATTTCATTAATTTTTAAAAAAACGTAACATTCTTAGCAATCATGATGAAGTTATAGTTTCAAATTATATTGCTAGATATTGAGCAACACTCTAGTTTTATTATAAATGAATGTATTAATCACAGTTTACTTGGGTCATCTTATTTGCTGAGAAAATATTAATGAAATCCCGTTATTTTATCAGGGCGATGGCGATATCCTCAACTAGATCAGTTGATCATTTCGGAGTGTATATGTGACTTTTCTGCGATAGTACGATGCACATAATGAGTAGGGGGGAGAGGAGAGGGTGCTGGTGATAACGGAGAGGATGACCTCTGACCCTGTTATCAGCCGGACACCTTGTTATCGCGAGGTCACATTCATGTCTACACCTCAAACCCCTCCCTCTCATCCCGCAGTACTGCAGCCTCTCCATAGAAATATTTATATTATATTATAATCTAATCGTTCACGTGTAACTGTAGAACTCATCTTCTTTGAATTTGAATCTCCAAAATATCCCCATTTTCTCTTTAAAAACAAATCTAATGCTTTGCATTTTCATAGTATTTTGTAGTTTTTCGAACGCAAGAATAGTACGGGTACGCGTCAGATTGTCACCCCGTCAGATTGGCACCACGACAGTTTGGCACCGATCCTAGAGGTGACAATCAGTCGCGTGCGCTGCCCGACAGATTGTCACCCCGAGAAGGGCCGGTGCCAATCTGTCGTGGGGACAACCTGACGCCTACTGCTATCGGTGACAATCTGACGGCGCGGTACCCGACAGGTTGGAACCTCGAGAAAGGCACGGTGCCAATCTGTCGTGGTGACAACCTGACGCCGGCCGCTTGGGGTGACAATCTGTCGTGACAGTACCCGACAGAATGGCACCACTATGCTCCTCCTCGCACCTGAGGTCCTCCTCGTTTTACTTATAATATAATATTTATAATTTCCTAAGACCTAATCTGATGAAAAAAAAATCAAAAGAAAATTTGTATTAAATAGTACTAACCATTATAATTTGTAACTATAGCCTATACCTAATGACTGATAAAAACATTATAAAATAATGTTATTATTTTCATAAAATCAGATGCGATCAAATTTACATTATTTGGAATCATTGCAATAGCCTAACTTAGTATCAGTTTTACGTGTAGTTTTAAATACAAGTAAATGAAGTCATAAGGATAGACTATCATTCTAATCCTCATTAAATTACAAATTGAATTATACTAATGACCCTCTGATTTACAAAACTTAAAACTTGCTTTTTAGGTAAAATAAAAACTAGAATTTCTACCAGTGTAGGATGCATTGACCTTTTTAGGAAACGGTTTTCTTCCAATGCTTATGAAGATATTTATCTACATCAAATAAACGTCTTAAATCAGTAGTTTGCCAGTTAGCATTTTTTTATTTTCGATAAAGCAAATTAAATTGTAAATTTTAGGTTCTAAAAGGTTTTTATTTGCAATTTAATATAAATTTATGTAGAAGGGAGATAAAAAGTGTATACAAAACTAAGTTGAATAAAGTTTTGACTTTATATCGTAGCCTAATAAAAAAAAATATTAGGATATTTTTTAACTAGAGTAATGGTATAATTTTGTTCCTTGTTTTATCTAGATTAGAATATCTTGTCGCATAACCTATGATCTAAGAGGCAGGAGATAAGTGACGGATGTCACATTTTCATCATTGGAACTTATTGAAACTTGTGCTGAAAATCGGTGTAGTGTCGTTTCGTCCAGTGTCGTTTCGCCCAACGTCAATGTTTCCTAAAAAAAAGTGCTGTTCGGCCAGCTCATTTTTACAGTTGATTAAACACATTAGTTAGTGTCGTTTCGTCCAGCAGAAAACTAGACAAGGGACACCGAAACTGCGATCCTTACCCCAAGGGTGACCCCAGACAGACGCCGAAACTGCGATCCTCGCCTGGAGGCCACCCCCGGAACGCGATTTAGTGGACCAAGAACATTTCCTAGAACTTACACGGGTGGATAAACATTTGGCAAAATGCGAATACGTATTCGTATTTTGTATTGAAAAGCCAGGTGTTTATTTGAACTAGATTTTGGATGCATTTCTGCTGTAACCCACACAGTGCAAGTCAGTAGATCAAATTGTTTCAGACTCAGCTGATTAAGTTCGGCAAGTGGGAACAACGGTCGAGAACATGTACTGTGTATAAAAAATAAATCAGATATTTTACAATAAATTTATTAAATGTTAGCCGTTTAAAAATAAGACATCCGCATTTTTTGCTAAATATATTTTAGGCGTGGTGACCAAAGCTGTATTACTTAATAATCTGCAAACATACAGAAAATATGGGTCAGCTCCCATCATCATTGAACCGAACTGAGGCCACACAACGAATTTGGATCGGCTTCCATCCCTGGATGATCTGGAGCCACACTGTGGGAATTTTGGTCGGCCTCCGTCGCTTGAGTTGTTTGAGACAAACTAAAAATTTAGAGTGAGAGAGATCTTGGTCACCATGGTAATTAATAATTATTAATTTATGGATCGAAATTAATACTACTTAACATTTATGCAATAAAAATCATAAAAGCTAAGTATTTTAATCACTCGATCATGTTCTCGATTACAGTGGAGTCCCGATGATTCAGACTATTTCTTTTCTGTCTAGAAAATTTTATGAATAGACGGAGTTTATGAATAGCGGGAATGAAGCGTGAATAGCTTATGAATGCGTAGTATTTACTCAACTCTCCTCTCTACATCTCCAACGGAGAAAATTATTTCAGCACTCAAAGGCGACCCGACTATAAAAATCATTCACTAGTGACAAGGCAGAATATTAAATTACAAATCCAACTATATAAAAATTATGGAAATCGGTTCATAAATAGGTGAGCTAGAGCGAATTAGTTACAAATAGTCCCTCATCAGAGCAGGTTTCCTCGTGTAAAGCGCGGTCGCAGCGCCATCTCAACAAACAGTCCTGGACCTGACGATACATTCCGTAGAAAATAATTTATAATCAATTTGACTTTTTTAATGGAATAAAGGTGTCTAGTTCAGGTATAATTTCATAATTATTTATGTTTCTTCAGAGTATTTTTGTAGTTTTACTAGTTGAATAAGCTACAAAAAAGTTAATAATTTCATAAAAATATCTACCTTATTATTGTGATTGTTAAACATCATACACAGAGGGAGCGTCATATTACCCATGCAGCTTTGTATTTTTTGAGAACGTTTTGCTCTAAGGTCAAATATTTTTAAGGAATTCCCAAAAACTGGGGTCATGTGTGGTCTGAATACCACGATTTTTATATACATAGCCTAACATGCATTTTAAAAATCAATCTTTAGAATAAAAAACCTATCAATCAATTTAAAATACATTTTACTTTTCGCCATTAAGTTTAAATATTTAATAATTAAGTCTTTAAATAATTAATGTACTTCAAATGGTTGCGAGTAAAATAAAAATTTTACGTCTCGTGGTAAACGCAGTGGGCTACCTTGCAAAAAAGTCACAAGCTGGTTCTTATCGTTGAGTTGAAGGCGGTGACCCTCAAAACAAGACATTTTTGTTACTTGTTGCCGTTAAATCCTAGTTTTTGTAATTCTATTGCTAGAATTTTTTGTCTGTTATCTGATACCGTTCATTAATAATATAAATTATTATTAATATATTAGTTGGTCTTAGTTTAATCAATACATTTGATTAGGTTATCTTTGTATGTTTGTGAAGGTGTTTATTTATGTAGTAAGTATTAATACTTAAAAATAGATTATAGTTATCATCGTATCATGAAATATTTCTGTTAATTGTTAAAAATTGTTTTAAAATAATAGTAAATAATATTTGCCAATATTTACTCATTTAATAGTAAATGATGTACAATAAACTTAAAGAATCATTTTTATATAGAAATGTATTCTAACTTCCACATTTTTCTCTAAAAAGAGCTTAAAATAGTAGACTCAATGCAGTATGTTATACGTTACGAGAAAGTGGTAAAAATGAGCCAAACAAAAGTTAAATAAATTGCAAAAGCTTAAATTTGCATTTATGCATTAAAGAAGGCTTTACAAAATTAGTAAGTTTGATTACATAATTTTAGAACCAGGTTGAGGGTGGTTGTATGCGCGAGTAGTATAGTACAACATGAAAGTCTCAGTTTATTCTTAATACGTGACACTTATCTTATGAGCTTTGAAAAGACACTTCAATCTTAAAAACCGGCTAAGTAGTTCGAGAGAAAAAGGTATGTATTATACAAAACCCTTATAGAATTAAGATATCTTACTCCATTCCAATATATGAGGGATATTTTTGTGTTCAAAAATCTTAGATACGAATACCCTGTAACTTTATAACAATAGCATGAAAATTAATTCTGTTTAAGTGTTTCCTTGCGATTCGGTAAGCTTTACGTCGATTTATTAAAAAAAAAAAAAAAAAAAAAAAAAAAAAAAAAAAAAAAAAAAAAAAAAAAAAAAAAAAAAAAAAAAAACACCTAATTCAATGACCCAACATCTAAAAAAAAGCAATTGTTTGATCACTTTGTAAAACTCAAAAATTTCAAATACAAACTCGTTATGAGCACCATTTTTCAGAAACTTAAAATTTTATTTTGTAAATAAACTCAAAATTTGTTAATATAAACATATCTCAAATTACCCATTAGGCATAATTATATGTCTATAAACTTTCTAATGGTTTTTGAAACAAATGTTTAAAAAAACGTCAGAAATCAAATAAAATTTTGGTCAAGTTTTGGCCAGAAGCGATCTCTAGTTACTATTATTTTACGACGTAAATAATCAACCTATCAATATGGACCCAGCCAAAATCTGCTGTCTCACGGTTGCTTTCTCAAATGACCCGTACTATTTATCCCAGAAATTTCCAGAAGTTATTAAAATTCATAAATTTAGTTCAGAATGCGCAGTAGAATTTGAATAAAGCAAAAGAACAATAGCATATATTAAATTTTGTTTTAAGATAAATATAAAAAAAATTTATATTTAAAATTTAAAAAACAGCCTCGGTAAAAAACGTTGTGAATTAATATAAAATCGAATAAAACACTTAATACATAAATACTGCAGACATCACGTCATGTCTGTTGTAACTGGTTTTGTGCAGATTCCTTACACAAAAACATACAATAAATGGGGAGAAAATGTTTTTGTAATCCTTAGTTATAATGTAGAAGTAAGGAAAATGGAAAATTTGTAAATGGTAACATATAAGATTATTTTGGAAACAAGCAATAAAAATTAAGTAGGCAAGTTTGAATATTATTGTCTATATAAAAGTATATATAGTATAGTATTATATATATAAATCTGTAATGCTGTCAACACCTGCATTACGAGGTTAAAACAGAATTGCAAAGGAGCGCGAAGGAAGTATTTAACAGAAGTGCATTTAAACAATATGTGATGCACTCCATGCGATCATCATATACTACCAACCTAATACATACATCTACATTTTCTCCCTCTTCAAATTGACATTTCATTTGACTAGTAATAACGATGTACACTACATCAAATAACAATTTTAGCTAACGGTCGTCTGCCAGCCGTTCACCATTTGTTATAGATTGTTATAAAGTTCGAAAATACGTATATTGTACATTCAAACCTATGAGACCTTACGATAAATTGATACTAGTTAGAAACTCTTTTGACAAACCAGAGGTGCCAAATACAAATGTATACTATACAAATTACTACCTGAGCTAGATAAGTTCAAAAAGTAATGTTTCGACGTTTCAAACGTAGTGGCTACTTGGATTGAAGTCGCAAAAAATCTACAAATATTCTATGAGTTATTAGTTGCTGTAACACAACTACTTATCGGTTATCTCTTATTATAATAAGAAGTTTCAGAATAGGTATTACCTTTCATATGACATAATAATGTAACCACTTTCAAGTTACTTTTCACCGGTGTTTTATTAGTAGGGCCTACAAAATATTTAGACGTAGATGACCGTTTCGCGGCCGTGGCACTATAAACGGCCGTCTCCCACTGCTCTAGTTAAATCTTGTCTATTTACTTTATTTTATTTTTTGCGCGGGGTTTTTGTAAGCGCGGGGCCCGGTGCGGTCGCACCGCTCGCACCGCCCTAAGGCCGGCTCTGAGGATCGGTGCCAATCTGACGTGGTGACAATTTGACGCCGGCCGCTTGGGGTGACAATCTGTCGTGACAGTACCCGACAGGTTGGAACCTCGAGAAAGGATCGGTGCCAATCTGACGTGGTGACAATTTGACGCCGGCCGCTTGGGGTGACAATCTGTCGTGACAGTCCCCGACAGGTTGGAACCTCGAGAAAGGATCGGATCCAATCTGTCGTGGTGACAACCTGACGGGGAGTGTTATTTCAGGGGATCGGATCCAATCTGACGCCGGGTGCTAAAACCCTGTGGTGCCAATCTGTCGTGGTGCCAATCTGACGGCGACCCATAGTACGATAGATGACGGAACAGCAAAATATTATTTTTATCATTCTGCACGAAATCAGCCTGTTTTTTGTTCTCTCAATAGTACCAAAACCGATTCTTTCCTGTCCTAGGACTGAAAAATCATCTGGAGAATTTTTTAGGTCCTAGTACTGAAAAGTCAGCTGTTTGATAAGTATATTAATATTCATTCATTAATGTTGGATAGCAGAATTTTGAAATTCATACGTTATAAAGAGCATTGTTTGTAACTAGGTATACAATGCAGTTGTCTGCTTGCAATATTGAGCGGAGCGACTATTTTTTAAATCAATAATAGCAAATTTTTTATACATAATTCAAGTGAGCTCGTTCGCTACGCTCACTCGCCGTCAGGGTTTAGCTCGTTCGCTGCGCTCACTCGCCATTTGGGTCAGCCCGTTCGCTACGCACACTCGCCGTTAATTTAGTTCGTTCGCTGCGCTCACTCACTTTTTGGATCGGCTCATTTGCTGCACACACTCGTCGCCAGATTTAGGTTGTTCGCTGCGCTTACTCGCCACAAGTCTGTAATACTCTAATAATTTTTGAGTACGCAGGTTTGCTGCGACAGGGTATTATCTGTTTACAAGATATTAAATGGTGCGTCATCCAAGATTTGCACCTCCTCTCAGTAAACGTGGCATTTCATTCACGTACAAAGGTAAACAAACCACTAAAATAAACAAAACAACAATTTCACATAAAACTACAGTAGGCCTGCTGAGAGTATAGCACACGGCCTCTGATTGGTCGAGAGCAGGTCACGTGACCGATGACGTCATCACGCCCCGCCTTCTGATTGGTCGAGAGCAAGTCACGTGACCGATGACGTCCTCAGGCCACGCCCCTTTTCCAAGATGGCGGCCTTCTAGACCACGCCCCCAAGATGGCGGCGGGAAATTACCTCACTTTTACCACGTGTTTGACCACGTGATCCAAGATGGCTTCCTAACCTCACTTTTGCCATGTGTTTGACCACGTCTGTAACTACGTGAGTCAGTCAGGAATAAAATTTTCACTGTGGACCGCCGGGGTTTGAACCCGGGCCGCCAAGTTGGTGCGCCGCAACGCTGACCACTAGGCCACCACACTGTTGTGCTGAGAGCTTTGTATTGTGTCTGATGGCACAGTAGTTTGACGATTTACACAGAACGTATGGTCTTTGACTATAAGAGTGTATTACTATCATTGGAGCTTTTAGTTTTATAATTCTCCACTAGATTGAAGCACTCGTAATTTTATGATTACACCACCTTGGAGTTTTCTTGTAATGATTCCCCACCAGAGTGTACCATGAGAAATTTTCATGTTGTAGTTTTACGATTCTCCACCAGATTGTAGCACAGATGGCCTAGTATTGAGAACCCAGTGATTAATATAGGTTTTCACCTTGAGTGGTTTTCAGCTGGATGTTGCTTAGAACAAAAGTAGACAAGGGTAAATGAGAACATATTTTGTGATTAATATAGATGATTTATTAAAATCTATTTAAAAATACAAACATTAGGTGCGGAGCCTGAGGGGCTTTCGGTTACATGCATCTTGTATCCTTCATTGACCATTATTTCCAGATCGCTGTCTTCTAAGGCCTCGTTGTACTTGTTCGGCAGGAACACCGATGTCTTCATGTCGTTATCCTGGATCTCCAAGACGACAGCCATCCTCCCGAAGCGTGTCGGGCTCCGACGATCAAAACCTCCGGGCGTCCAACGAGGTCTTTAAGTTGAATCGTCTCCTGGCTTTTGCTGAGAGCGACTAGCTTTGCGTCGAGCGACATCTATAAAACACAACATTATTAAAAACGGTTAAACACACATACACACACACACACACACACACACACACACACACACACACACACACACACACACACACACAGAGAGAGAGAGAGAGAGAGAGAGAGAGAGAGAGAGAGAGAGAGAGAGAGAGAGAGAGAGAGAGAGAGAGAAATTATAACCTACCATTAGATTTTAAAGATGTTTACTTTTGAAATTTTTCTAATGCAGATATTTCAGTAACTCGCATTATGTAAATAAAAATTAAACTAGCAATAAATATGGCTAGTACGAAAAGTCTATCAGACAATGAAATTATCGAGCAAAAGGCCATGTTTGTCACATCTGTCTGTTACGTAATATAGCTCTTGCATCATAGCACTAACTAAAACTCTTATGTACTCACGGTTATATGTAAGTGTCTAGTAGCGGTGACTCGTCAGGAGTAGAGCTGAGAGCAGACTGATTCCATGCTGTGCAGCAGGGCTTTTACACCGGCGGTCAGGCTCCCCACCACAATTGCTTCTGGTTACGTAATTTAGCTAAATGTTTACTACATGTTTTTGATTGATTACTACTTAAAAAAATAATCGTAATCTGCCTAGCGCAGTTTCCCTACATACAGGACATCTTTCAGGTTGTTCGGCTCGCATTTGCGTGGGAAGCGGGTTAAATGGAATCACGAGCCATGGAATTCAGCCAGACGAGCCATCCTTTCGCTACAAGCACCGAGGGGCCTACTTATACGATTATACAGATCCCGCCATATTGTCGGGGCTAGGGCGAGACGCTGTTCATCATTTGTTTCTACAAAAAAGTAATTTAGCATTCCCAATGTCCCTGCTAATTCTAACATCCACTCCAAGAGAATGTCGATGACCTCCGATGATTGCCACTGAGGGAACAAAGCAGCTTCACTCTGAAAAGTAAAAAATAGTATCAGTTTGTGAGTTAAAAAAGACACACACACACACACACACACACACACACACACACACACAAAAACACACACACACACACACACACACACACACACACACACACACACACACACACACACACACATAATTATTTAACAATATACTTACTTGTATCAAACTGTCAACACGTATACATTCAGCGTGTAGTAGGACTGCGAGAATGCTGCCACCCATGGTGTTGTCAATGGTACTCAAACAAAGACGACAGGCTCCAGTCAGACGTTGTCTGTTTTGACATTCAACCCTTTCAGACTGTCTTTGAATATTATTTTCATGCTGTAAAACATAAAATAGTAATGTTAATGAAACAATAAATAACAATTAAACATAGTTGTACACATGCGGATTATTGTAACCCACCGGTGAGGAAAATTGAAATAGTCTTCGGCGTGGTGGAAACTCCTCAGAAACGTGATGGGTTGGATTTCTGCCAGGAGAATGGAGAAGCCTTTGTTGAGATTGATTGTTTGACTCGTTAAAAGTTACCCCTCTTGCCTGTAATATAATAATTTTAAATTACTATATGAAAAGTTAATTTGTATATAATATAAAATATTTAGTTTTACTTATACTTACTATAGGTTCGTTTAATCTTTGTCGACGAGGAAGAAACTGGAATGGATCCGGCGATGGTTGACTCTGTCTGCGGTGTGGTGATGCAGAACCAGTTGAATGTTCCATTAATTCCTGATGGTCCGGAGTTCTCAACTGTAATAATATTGATAAACTGTAAACAAACTGTTAAATATGGATAAAATTACCAAAAGCAGTGGTCATTTTAAAAATTACTTACATTATTTGTTCGAATGTTTTGCATGATGGATCCCCCGTGTCTTGTTTCTGTGGATAGTTCTGATAGTGGAGGGCGAGGGGTGACAGGGCGAACAGGGCGATTAGCACCAGGTGTTCTCCTTAATTGGTCATCAAGCTCTTCTCTGCTGGAACCGTAGACCCTTGGAAGATTAAGACGGTTTCTTCGCGGGGTTGATGTTTGAAGCCCTTCAGCCCTTTCAACAGCCGTCAAAAGCTCCTCGTCCGACGAGAACATTCTGTAAATCTATAAGGAAATAATTATTGCATTGTAAACACACACACACACACACACACACACACACACACACACACACACACACACACACACACACACACACACACACACACACACACAGTTGATCTACTTACATTTCTATCTGGAGGCGTGCATGAAACATGAGCAATGATTGCTAGGAGAATTACTAGCTTCATGACTGATAGTAGATGCACAAAGCTCGTATTTATACAACAGTTTTACACACGTTATCGCTGACCCTACTGACCCAAGTTTCCAAAGCATTGTACAAATCTTAGTTGGTTTGTTAATCGTATAGTCATAACCTCTGGGGTGACAGTTGCATTTAAAGGCAGATTACTTGGAAGTGGTAAAGAAAAATTGTCCCAAGTTTCCACACCACAGTAGACCATATAGGTCAGGCTGTACGGGTCTCGGCGCGTTCTTTTTGTTAACCCAGAGCATCACCAGGAGTCCTAGCCTCTGGGGTAAGGGGCCCCAACAACGCCCACTTACGGTGGTAGCCAAACCAAAAACCAAATTGCTACCTCCCTGTAACACAATGGAGTTTTTAAAACCTCCGTGGGCCGGGTCAGTCTCCCAGTCACCCGCGGAAGTATGCTACTTAAATCTATTTAACGACCACTGATGATCCGTTCAAGTCATCACGGGTGAGCCCTCAACCTAATGCCGAGCACACCCGCCCCTTTACTAAACACCCTCAGTGGTATACTATGTACATTGATTTACAACCTTCCACCAGTCCGTTCAAGCCATCACGGGTGAGCCCTCAACCGAATGCCGAGCACCCCCGCCCCTTTACTAAACACCAGTGGTGAGGTATACTACTTACAACTATTTACAAATCTCCACAGGTCCGTTCAAGCCATCACGGGTGAGCCCTCACCCGAATGCCGAGCACCCCCGCCCCTTTACTAACCACCGGTGGAGATTTATTCATTTTCCATATACTTGTGATCGGTTAGGAATTTGCCACTAACATTTTGATACAAAGCGATGTTGTCCCAGTCAACCTTATCAGAAAAGTCATGAATAAATTGTTCTGATAGAAACTGATATCTGCTGAGAACTTCCCAGGCTGCACTGTCAAAGCTGAGTGCCATTTCTCTAAGGAAGATTTCGGAAAATAATTTCTTACGTAATATTTTTGCCCACGTGACTTTGTGGAAATATGTTCTCAGCATATCAAGAGAGAAATCATAATACTCGGAAAGCAAATTCCAATCTAAAAACCGATCAAATTTCATAATAAAACTGTCTGTCATCACACCGATGGGAGCTTTCGGCTCCTTTGAAAGTAACTGCCACGCAGACTCCATTGTGAATGAACAAAATTAATTAATACTTCTGGTTTTATAGATGCTGTTGAAAGGACACGGCACTTTGTAGTGCACACTTTGTGTCACAATCCCTGTGTTTAGGTATTAGACAGTGCACTTCACACGATTCACTACGATTCCAAGTTATTTCCCTGACATCATGGTGAAACTCGCGTAAAAACTCGCACTTTTCAAGACCGTTGGTGTAGATAGTTTCAAAAGGTCTACACAAATCACGAATAATTTGTTCGTCATACGGGACACCAGGGTCATCCCATCTCATGTGATGGAAATGACGAGAAAGCCAACGAGCGGTTCGTTGCATTTTTGAATTTAAATTATGAAAATAATACGGAGTCTGGAATATTATCTGACTCTGTATATATTTTCCGACAATAGACAGTTCTTTAATAATAAAACGATTTTCGTTATCTTTGAAACCATGAAACTCAATTACCGCCTCCATTTTTTGACCTTTGCACCTCGTCCAGTAAACGGTCGGCAATGAGACTGGGCAGACTTTCAGGTTTCAACATGTCCTCCGAACCTGTAATAATGTCATGAATGTACTGTTGAATAAAAAGTTCGTTGTAAAATAACTCGTTAATGGCCCTGTGCACGATAGGAAGGTAACTCAAAAACTGAACCCACTCACTTTGATCAAGGGTTAAAGTATGCTCCCCATCATAGAGGAATACACAAGATTTGCCAAAAATATTTTTCACTTTAATATCCTCCCCTCCATCGAGATTCACATAAAACTTGGTTTTATTTCCCAATGCATTTGTAATTTCATTGAATCGTGGTAAAAACTGATTGAATGCATCTAAAGACCAAAATGTAGACCCCTTACGCCCTTTAAATAAAATACCTAAACTTGTTCCCCTATTTTTAAAAATACCAATAATCATGCATTTGGTCAGTTCAGTGTTTAAAAAGTGAACAGTTTTCAAAAAAAATACCATTTAAAATATCAATTGGTTCCTTACGCCGAGGAAAACGAATTAGGTCTGTGTCCATACTTACCTCAGCTGCCAAAGTTTCACCACGCACCTCTTCACTGGTCGACTCCATGGCTACAACTGAACTATTTACACAATTACACATAATTACACTCACTGCTCCTCCCCTTCATCACACAAATATTCCCCCTCCCCTTCGGAATATACTTTAACTCGTTCTGTGTCTGGTAGTAACGGGATGACATTAAAATCTTCTTCTTCTTCTTCATCAACATCATCCCCATTTATGTAAAAATCCTTTAGCGATACATAGTCATTGTTATCCTCATTGTATTCTCCATTAATGTAAAAGTCAAATTCAATCCATTCGTTTTTATCGAAAAAATCCACCTTTTCAAGGTCACTGGATACGCCAGTTTGTTCTAAATCACCGACTGTAAGAGGTTCTACCAGAATTGTGTCAAAATTTCCATTTGATTCCACATCTAAAACTAACGGTGTTCCATCATATTCAATTCGCCCGACAACTGAATTACCTCTTACAAGTGTTAAAAATACACAAGCTACTCTGTTGTCAGAGGAGACAGAAGGGACAACCTTACCGTACGGATCCATGTTTTAGTCTGAATAATTTTACTCAAGGTGTTTCTTTTTACCACGACCCCCCACCATAGAATATTTTACATAACTTTTTTTACTGTTCCTGTGAGCAAAGTGTATATTAGATGTGAGTCATGTAAGATTAGACAGTAAGCTGTGGTTTTATCTTTAAAATTTTCTTTAGCTTCAAATTCCAGTCTCACATCAACAGGTCCAGACTTGATTGTATCATTTTGTTTCGAACAATCAATCACGTACAGAGGAGTTTTATCCTTAAATGTTGTTAAATCGACACAAGGATATGTATCGCTACCATAGTAAGATTTTTGAAATCTTGAAAACATCTCGTAAAATAATGCTATGTCACCATGGATATTGTCATAAGGATAGTATTGTGAGTTTAAGTATAGTTTCACATTGGTCAAGTCACAGTGATCAAAAACTGACATATCTTTTTTCATCTGATTTTTTCTATCTGTTTGAAACGCTAGTACAACATAGCGTGGTTTTTCAATTTGTGACGTAGATTTGACAGTCCAAGACTGACGAGTGTTTTGCGGGAGGATGGGGAATTCATGGAGTTCCCAAGATCGAAATGGTAAATGAACAGGTGTGTCTTTTTCAATCATTCGCAAAAGTTTTAAACGAAAAGTATCTACAACCGATACGTGAGGCATCCGCCAGTATAAACTTGTTATTTCTATTTCACAAGATGTTGCGTCAGCAGAAATGATAGCGTTAAGGTCAGAGGCTGACCTCAACAAGATAAGTTCTTGCTTGACGTTCACTAAAATTTTTTTGTAATCTTCGGCAAAACCAAGTAGCATACGTAGTGGTATTGAAAAATTAAATTGATCAGTTTGCGACGTTTGCCCGGCACCTAACCAACAGGCGTTTTTTAAAATGTCCTTTTCAACTTCACGAGTGGACAGTAGGCCTTTGATTGTAGTCGTTATGCCCGGATTTTTTGTATGATCCACCTCAATGCCCCCAATTTCATATCTGATATCATCAAAAAGATAAGCTATAGCATTGTTAACAAGTGATGCAGTAGTGGCAACATTTTCTCCTTTCTTCGCAGTAATTTTACCCGCAATATATATTGTACTCTCAAATGGAGCAGTAATAATATCTTGTTGACTGACGGATATCCTGATTTCATCATTATTTTTAAATGTACACGATGCATATGGTTTATATGTGTGGTATTCATACCCTATCACTGTATTTTCATACTAAGCTGTTCTTTCTATGGCGAACATTTTCCACTTTAAACCCTAGAGCCTCTAAAAATTTAATATTGAACGATGTTAATCGCTCAGTTTCCTTTCGCACAATGAGTGGTGTTGAATCTGTCTCGGGCCTAAATACTAAACCCATTCTACCGCTTTCGTAGATGTAATCTTAATGATATTATCTCGTCCCTAAAATTTACAAAATTTCCGTCCTGATCTTTGAGCTGAATTGAAATGTTACTTATCCGCTGGACGTTCACCGGCAAATAAATGATTGGATTTGGTATAACTAGGATTTTATACCCTGGCTCGACAGTGGGATAAAACTCATGGATTGTATGACCCTCAACGCCATTCTGAAACGAACCCCGCACAATATTACATTCAACCCTGATTGTATTTACCTTTATAATGTTGACGGTGTTTGTCGATACATGTTGCTTATTCTTAGGGTACAATTTTTGTTCAAACCCCAAAAGTGAGGCTATAGTATTGTCTTTCTCAAAGTGTACATCTTCCACACACTTCATCTCTGCCTTAAGTGTATTATTATTAGCATGTAATCTAATATGTACATGTTTTTTAATTTCCTCTTCTAAATTTTCAATTTCATAAGACCCTTCTGGGATGGTTATTTCTTTATCGCCATAGTAAAATTTATCATTCACACCTTTTTCTATGTTAGGAATCGAATTATATGTAGACAGGTCTACCAGCCCTATCTCCTTGAATTTTGTAATTGTTACATAAACCTATGTAAATATAGAACAAGCTGGACCGCTGATCCGAGCCAAGAAAAACCATAAGCTCAGGGGGAACGGAGGCGACAGTTTGTTTTTTGGAGGTCGTCACGTAGCTACGGCGGTGGTGGGGCCGTAGCATCCCGGGGTGGGTAAATATAAATTGATGAAAACCCCTCTTAGTCTATCATTATAACAATGAATGTCAGAAATACAATAGCTGAAGAATTGCATAAACAGGCGCGTAGAAGGTATCCTCGGCGACAAGTTACTCTTAAGGGGATTAATGATCTCTATCAAGCGGATTTAGTTGAGATGCAACCTTATGCTCGAATAAACAATGGTTTCAAATACATTATGACAATGATAAATTGTTTTACCAAATATGCTTTTGCAGTTCCGATAAAAAATAAGACGGGTGTTGAAGTGGCCAAAGCTTTAGAACCTATCTTAGCAAAGCACAAAATGAAACACTTTCAAACGGACGATGGTAAGGAATGGTTTAATAAAAATGTTCAAGGGTTAATAAGAAAATACGGCATAAATCACTATGCGACATTTTCCGATATGAAAGCAAGTATTGTGGAAAGGCTGAACCGAACATTAAAATCACGAATGTGGAAAGAGTTTACAGCTAGAGGGACTCACGAATGGTTAAATATATTACCAGATATAGTAAAATCATATAATAATGCGAAACATAGGACGATTGGTATGAAACCAAAAGACGTGAGGAAAAAACATGTAAAAGATATACTGGCTAGGATTAATAAGCGGTCTAAAGTGGTCAAGTATAAACCAAAGTTTAAAGTGGGTGATAGTGTCAGGATAAGTAAGTATAAAAGGGTTTTTACAAAAGGCTACCTTCCCAATTGGACGAATGAAGTTTTTAAAATACATGCAATTAAACCTACAAAACCTGTTACCTATATTTTACAGGACTATAAGGGGGAAATATTAAAAGGTGGGTTTTATGAACAAGAACTGAATCTATCAAAGACTGGCAACGTGTACCTTGTTGAAAAAGTGTTGCAACGCAAGGGGGACAGAGTTAAGGTGCGTTGGTTGGGCTTTGATAAATCACACGATTCATGGGTACAAAAGAGTTCTATAAAATAGTAATACAAATTGAAAGTACTTTCACTTTTTCACAAGATGCGTATTGTAAAACACACCGTACAGATACCAATAAAAAATTTTGATTTTTTTGTTGGTTCAGGTATGAGCATGGAGAAGAGACATGGGACACTTCTTCCAAACACTATACGGTGTATCATTTGTGGACCGTCAAACTGTGGCAAAACAAACGTGCTTTTCAACATGCTTTTCGACCCAAACGGTCTTCGATTTAAAAATGTATATGTTTTTTCAAAATCTCTTTATCAGCCTAAATATAAGTTTCTAGCCAAAACCATGCCCAAGGAAGTTGGGTACTTTGCATTTAACGAAAATGCTAAGGTCCCCCTGCCGAATGATGCTAAACCAAATTCTATTATGATATTTGATGATATAGCATGTGATAAACATAATAATATTAGAAATTATTTTACCATGGGGCGTCACAATGAAATAGATACATTTTACTTAGGTCAGACGTACAGTCGTTTTCCGAAACAGTTGATTAGAGATAACTGTAATTTATTGATAATTTTCAAACAGGATGATATGAATCTTCGGCATATATATATACGATCATGTCAACACAGACATGAAATTTGAAAAGTTTAAAGAAATATGTAGAGTAGCATGGAAAAACGATCATGGGTTTATCGTCATTGATAAAGATAGTGAAATTGATAAGGGGAGATATCGGGTGGGTTTGGACAGTTTTATACAAGACTTATAATGGTGCGCATCTATACGTACTCTGATCTTAAAGGATTTAACAGTAAATTGCATAATGTTAAGTCCAACTTATGCACATTTTACTATCGAGAAAGGAAAAGGTTTTGTGGTAACTATTGCAGTAGGAAGGGTAAACATGGACATCCGTTCAGCCGAAGGTGTTGGAGGCATAGAAAACCCTTGAGTTCAGCATTAACTCCGCCGGTGGTGTTGCTTATGATTTCTGCAAGTGAAAGGATTTATAACCGTGATATTTGGATTCGTTTCTTAAATAAATGTGAAGATAATAAAGTTCCACTGGAGTTGGTTATTTATCATGAAGATATGATTAATTCCACAGTTAGAAACCCCCAGAATTTAATATCTCGGTTTAGACCGTTTCCCGACATATTTGGCAGTGTATTACCGCCAAGAAATCTACATGGAAGTATCAATTTCGCTCAAATAGTCTTGAAAATGTTGGACTACGGATGTAAAATACCGCATGCTTCAAGATGTATTGTGCTGACAGAAAGGACTATCCCAATTAGACCACCCCTGGAAATTTATCGTACAGCAATGTCGCTCAATTGCTATATTGATATTAGTTATAATACTGCTTGGGCACCGATTCCCGATGGTACACCTAGAGGGCCTAGAGGAAAACCGTTTGCAGCTGTCAATAACTACTGTCAAGGCTTATACACGGTTGAGTTTCTGAAACAGGCATTACCGACAGTCCCATCACAATGTGAGAGATTTGGTATAACACAAAATAAAGGTGTATACGTCGTATCAAATAGAAAGGTGTTTGAACAGTGGCGAACTTTTACAGGGACCAATCCGTGTGAATTTTGGCTTTTAAATTCTTATCTCATGTATAACAGACGTCATGACAAACCGATGGCAATGTTGAAAAAGTACATGGAGAAAACTGTGGAAAGTGATAAGTATATTGTAACACATGTTTCGGAATGGCGAGATGACGTAAAGAGAGCTTGGGTGTTTAAAAGTTTTACGCGTCCTTATGTGATACCACGATTTGATGCAAGGGAACATAGGTATTTCAGAGGGTTAGATTTTAGTAAGGGGGTTTCACTTTTGGACGTTATCAATTATATCAAAAGATATAAGAAGCGTGCTATGTTTTTCAGACAAGTTGAGATGCCTTAATTTATTTAATATCCATTATTTGTGTTGTAAAAACAGTCGTTATCATGAAGTCGAACAAGAAACATCTAATTTTACGTATAGCCAAGCTCAAAGAGGCTATTCGTCGAAAGTATAACAGTTTTAAGTCGGGCGTTAGTGAAAGTGAAAGGTTTTTCGAAAAGAAATATAAACCAATAATATCAGAAATTAAAAAGGCAGGTCTTACACCTAAAAATGAGTTAACAATTAAAAAAGAAGAACCACATGAGGAGGAGGAGGAGGAGGAGGAGGAGGAGGAGGAGGAATATCACGAAATGGAACAGGACGAGGAGGAGGAGGAAAGTAAAGATTTTAGCCCACACGTTACACCGCCGGATACAAGTCAAATTGACACCCTTCTTTCTACACCACAAGGAAGGAACACTGTTTCAATGTATATAAATGAACAGTTTCAAAACGATTTAACTAAACAGTATATGGACTTATTTATGAGAGACCGTGGTGGTAGAAAAACTATGATCGATCATACATACGGACCAAGATTTAGTGAAAAAGGAGACTTTCTTATGATTGGAAATAAAAAGTTAGAATTTGATGAAGACGGTTCAATAATTATAGATGTCACTGCCTATGGCGGTACCGAAGGTCTCTACGAGCTAATATTCAAAAGAACACCGTATGGGTATGATGAAAACGACCAAGAAATTTATAAGGAAATATTAGAAAAAACTAACGCACATAAGAAAGGCTATAAAAGTACGGCTAATGTTAATAGAAATACTTCCACAAAATACAAAAGCATTATAGAGAAACTATTTCCAAATACAAAACAAGGCTCGGGAATGCAGTGGAAGTCTCCAGTTTCACGTGACATATTGCACTGGGATGATCCGAACGAACTTGTTGATAGGTTACGTTTACTTGTAATGTCAGCGGAAACGGGGAATAACTCACAGAGTAACGAAATTATAAATATTATCGAAGAACTGCAAGAAGGTGGGTATATAAAAGGTTCTGGTAACAACAGATTTAAATCATTGTTAAAATGAACGTGGACAAGTTTGGTCGCTATACCTATACAGGTATGAGCATTGATAAATTCGGGCGTCATACGTCTACGGAAAGACTTAGAGGTCCAAAGGGCGAGGGGTTTAAAATGACAGAAGATAAAAGCGGGTATGACATAGACAATAAAAGACTAACTAACGTAGCAGATCCGCTTGATGAAAACGATGGAGTGAATTTAAAAACACTGCAAGCACATACAAGTCCTTGTTTGAAATTAAATAATAAAAGTGAGTATGACCTAGACAATAAAAGACTAACTAACATAGCAGATCCGCTTCATGAAAATGATGGAGTAAACTTAAAAACTTTGCAGAAACATACAAGTCCTTGTTTGAAATTAAATGATGAAAACGTATTCGATGTTAATGGTAAAAGAATCACTAATGCTATCGATCCTGTAGACAGTAATGATGTTGTAATTAAAAAGTATCTACATTCACGAATACCCATTAAAATAGACCCTTTGAAAAGTTATTCATTTCATCAGTTTACAATTCAGGATGTTGGTCCCCCATTGGCTGGAGGTGATGCGGTTACTTTAAAATATTTAACAGACAATACGCTTGTAAGAAGGGGATATACTTTTAGTGCCAGCAATAAAAGAATAGCGAATCTCGCAAAACCAATTGAATTAGACGACGCTGTTAACAAACAATATCTAAAAATGGCATTGGGTGATTTAGCCTATGTTGTATATAAAGGCATGCACAAAGGTAGATCTTCCATTGTACCCGCTG